>BCLG01001611.1:56525-72895 GCA_001602295.1 Zoysia matrella | reverse complement strand
CTCTGGTGTACAATTTCAACCTCTGCCAAGAAAATACTGTACACCGGCCTGTGGTCGGAGAAACGAGACTCACCACGAACGTAAGACAGCTGATTCAGGCCGCTCCCGTACCAGAGAATGCGATCACACCTGTTTGTTCATTAGGAAGGTATAAAAGAAATGATATCCTCAGCTCAAAAATACAAAGTAGTAAAATATAGCAGTTTTATTTTTTATTTTTATTTGTACTAACAAAAGAAACCATACCATGCTGGCGTTCTTCTCTTTTCTTTTGGGTGCATGCCCTCCCCAGCGTACCGATCTGAGTTGAACGAATATTTGTATGTGGGAGGAAAATAGATCCTTCCTTCTTTCCAACCCTGGAAAACTCGTCCATATATTTGTTGCATTCGGAGCTGTTCCACAAGAAAGAAACCCAAAAGTTTGAGTCGTTATAAATTAACAAGGAGAAAAATAGATAGAATAACAAACACAGTGCATTTTTTAGCCTTGCGTTCTGAAAGAACATATTATTCCGATTTTGTTGCAACATACTGTTCCAATTATGTTGCTTGCTTAAAGTATATTTTGGAACCTTAATGTTGCCTATTCCAGTAAAATTGAAATGAATAATACTGAAAGAGCACTGCATAATTTACCTGGTCTTTCTCCAACAATTGCTTCCAGTTATGCATTTCCACAAGAGCTTTTGCTGAACAATATGATAGGGCAATCCGATAATTCAAATCCCCAAGCCATATAATACGACTGCAATTTGAGAATAAGCAGTTATTATACAAGTTTACATTTGCTCCTCTAATCTTATGAAAGGCAAGAGAAAAGTCTCTTACTCATGCTCAAGAATTGTCTCAGGTGACTTAACGTCATTGGCACCACGAACCCTTGGGAACCTGGTCTTCCTTAAAATTTCCAAAACATCAGAATTCCTGCGCAGTTCATCCCCTTCCTTTTCCCCTGAGGTTAAATGACAACAGATGAAGCAGAAGCTTGTCTGGTGCAAAGACATGCTTATTGAAATTGAACCCTGCAGCAAAATGAAGAAGCTCACTACAAGAAATTTACGAAACATTGACTACTATGTCAGTACTATGGATGTGTGTATGTTTCCAGACCCGATACTACCTTATTTCCAAGATAACCCATCAAACCTCTGCCCACACAAGAAACTTTCAAGTTTCTCACATCATCTCTAATTTCATTCCGTACCCAAACTGTCAGGAATATGCCAACCATTTGTTTGCTTCCAACCAAGCAATACCTGAGCGGGCCAAGTATCTCAAATAGTTAGTATACCATGAACCAAGAAGTGAAAAGATCCACCGTTCAAATCAAAAATAAGAAATGCGCATGTATTATGAAGCAGGCAGAATACCTGGAGCTCTTTGATTGCTCCTCATTCGGCTCAGGAGGTGCAGATGCATTGTAGGCATGAGGACATGGCGAAAACTGTGCAGCATCGCTTGCTTCCACATCTATGTTATCCTCATCTGGTGACCCAGGGCATTGTAAAATTCCATCAAAATCACTTGTTCTGCCTCCCAAGTTGACAGGGTCACATACACTAAACCTGCGATCCAGTCTTGATTGTGGGAACATGTAGTCCCCATCAATTCTTAAACTACGACTGAGATTGTGAAACGATCGACGATGGAAGAGCGAAAAGTTCTCCTGCCTTCTTGCATAACCCTCGAAGTCAGCATCTAGTTCTACAACTGGATCAAGAACCGGTGAAGGAGTGTGATAGCCACCACAACCATTGGTTCCAGGATTCTTATTCAGTGACCTCCTAATAAGGGATACCCACTTCTTTGCTGGAAGATTATCTTCCGTGCCAAGAACGTTTCCAGCATTTAAAGGGACTATCTCCTGGAACCTACAAAAAATTGAAAGACCAACTCACAAAAGTAACTAAAAAGGCTCAAAAACACCAAGTCTAAATCAGAAATACCAAGGATCAAGCACATACCCTAATATATAGATATCAGCAGGAGGAGAAGTATGGAGCCATTCGTCTAAATTGAGACCCCTCGGAGGAGATTTACCACCGACGTTCCATGTTGCAGCAAAGATCCTACAAGCAGACCGACACAATAGAATGATCTATAAGATTTTATTACATATAGTTGCCCAATCAAAATGCACAAACAATCTAAAAGCAATATAAAAAATGATTAAGGACACAAGATTCCATCCAATCCACTGAACTGAATTTCAAATTACACCACAGATATGATGGGGCCCTTGCAGATAAATTCTCATGGTGAATAAGTGGTACCTGTAATCTCGGACTTCAGTCAGGCGTGCTATATCAAAATTATTTCTCCCTCGGCGAGCGCGATCAGCACTCCGCTTGTGCGACGACCGGTCTGTGGGGCCACAAGGACAAGGAACAGCAGACAAGAACAATCATATCACTTGGCAGAAGAAAGGAAATGATTCAGAACAAAGATTGTATAAAGTGGCACTGAGCAGCAAAACAGATTAGTGGTGTGGTGAGAAAGCTGCATCTCTGTAGCTGCGGAAGAGAGGGAGTGGTGTGGGTCCCAATGGCTCGTTTTACCGCACCAGATCTGCTTCTCTTGGTCGTGCATGCGCTCGCTTCGTTCGCTGAGCAGCCGGGTCGCCATGATCCACCGCCACCAACCCTTCCTAGAATCGATCGCACATCCAGTTGAGCACGAAAGGAAATGAAGGAACCGCATGAAAAAAAAAAGGAAAAGGTGCTTGCTTTGCTCGTGATATTTGATGAAATCTCTATCCGATAAGACCACAAAGTAGAAACATATATCACAAAGAATGGGACAGATGTGGGGAGGCATGCAGACAGAGCAGTCACCCAAGCAACATCAAACAAAATTCAGGAGACTTGAAACTTATGGCGAAAAGGGGGCAGTTGGGGCCTTTTTAAGAGCTTTTGCGTCACTGCATCAAAACTGCAAACTGCAACGCATAATGTCTACGAGTAGGATGTCACTTTAACACCGAATGGAAGGAGGAGATGTCATGGTTGCTCATCTACCTTTGAATCGATACTGGGAGATTAGATAACTCCAAACAGGACATGGTGTTAGGATTTTTCCAGACCGAACAAGCAGCAGTGAAGGGAAAAGCATGCCCCATTGGGGGAATGGTTGGATCATGGGCTCTCACAACAATCCCAGAATAAATGCAGCCATGTAGATATCGTACTAACAACACGAGGGCCCCAGTTTACTCGCGTTTGAAGAGCCAGAGCGACGCACTAATAACCGTACCTTGGCCGGCATCGAAATCAGCATGGGAGCGCGGCGCCTTGCTCCGGATGTTGAACCACTTCCGCACCAGGGACTTGGACCACGAAAGCTACACACATGAAACCAAACAAAAAAAAAATTGGTGAACAGATCACGAAAGAAATGGGAGGAACACCAGCAGTGACTTCATCAAACACTGCTCAACACGAGCATCGCACAGTACCTTGCTCTTCTTGGCGCTCTCTTCCCCCATCGTCTCGCATCTCCTCCTCGCAGCGGCGCGGGCAGCCCACCAGCGGTCGCGACCTCTCGTAACAGGAAGCCTCAAATCCGAGGTCGAATGCGCCCCAACAGCGGGGTTCTCGCCCGGGATCCTCCGACCTCCGACCGAATTAGCCACAGATAAGGGTCAATCAGTCAGCCAGCCGGCTGCCACGAGCCACGCCAAGATTGGATTTTTCCGGCGACGGAGTCAGCAACACTCCAGCCAGTGGGAGGGAGCAACCAGCGAAAACTCGAGAACGAATCTCCGGCTGCAGGCAATGCAGGTGCTCTGCCTTCCTCCCTTCGCCACCTTAGCCTCTACAGTCTAAGACGCAGGCAGCTAGGATTCGTGCAGTATCAAGCCCTCCTACTTGTAGCATTGTACTGGTCGAAGTGCTGCAAAATACAAGGAGCTGGGACGTGCTAGGACATGGAATGGCAGAGGTGGAGCGCAAGGGAGAAAGAGGACGAAACGGTGGTGTGCAGGGGAGAGAAAAAGGGGAAGGTGGAGAGAGGAGAGGGGAGGGGACTGAGGAGGCTTCTTCTTTGTGTGTTCTCTCCTTTTGCTGCTCTTTACCCCACTCCTCTGCTCTCTCTCTCTCTCTCTCTCTCTCTCTCTCTCTCTCTCTAAGCGCTCTGCTTTGCTTTGGCCTTCTCTCTCCTATCGCTTTCCTCGGCCTCGTCGCTCAAATCCAGGGGCGGAGGAAGAGAGGGAAAGAGCTCCAAGCCAAGCCCGCGGCAGGGGAGCACAAATGGCAGTGGACTCGAGGGGTGTGGACTGTGGACAAAGCAGTTTGCGGGTCGCCCGGAGGGCATTAGGGCGTGATTGGTTCTGCGTCAAGCTGCCACAAGAGCCGGGTCGACCTTGGTCAAGTTGTATTATGCAGATAAGCTTTGATTAATCTGTCGTATCGTCAGAGTCCGGTGCACTAGAGATTTTAATTAATTGTGCGAGTTACAAGTTAAAATAAATGCAGTGAGTAAAAAAAAGCTTCGTCGCTGGAGCGCGTGAGCCAAGCCTAACGAGATACGGATTTCCATTTCATCTTCGTAGAGTCAGAGCGAAGCTTTTTGCACCTGATGACCAAACGCCTATGCAAGTAACCAATCAAACGGAGGTTGCGTACCGTTAGCCTGGTTGGGCCAAATCCGACGAACCAATCACGCCCTAGGCGACGCAACATTATTTTTTTTAAAAAAAACAAACACGTTCGCGGAACCAAGCCTTTTTAGTAGTAGTATCTTGGTTAAGCTAATCATTTGCAATATGTACATACCTGGCGTACCAACTGCCCGTTAATTCTTTCCTAAGTAAACATCCTCGTTTATCTGCGCCGACGACTGAAAACGTCCATTCGCGACGAGGCGTGGACGTGATCGCTGGGGCCGATGGTTTTCGCCGCGTTCGTTTCTCCGTCCAAGTGCACCGCATTATCAGGCCGTCGTGACCGGCGCGTGAAAGGACACGGCGAAGACGACGACCGCGGCAATGGCGGCTCGCTGTAGGTAGCAGCAGTCACCTCACCTCGTGCTCCTGCTGCTCGCAACCATCTCGTCAGATTCAGTTCAAACTGATGCACAGTAAGAAGACGCTCACAGGGTCTGTCGATCAAGAGGTTTTCCCACCGTCACTAGATCGAGGGGCTGCCCGGCCGACCGCCGTGATCAGGTCACACCCACAGCCCGATCTCGAATTCTCGATTGGAGTACCGGTGAAAGCGAGACCGGCAGTTCGATCGATCGATCGATCGATCGGACAGGCCGGCCAATCGATGGGGAATCAACGAGGCTGTATCAATAATTTGTTAGTACGAGTATCAGTATGCCGTGATCTGACGGGACATATTCCCGTGCTCGCAAGTGAGACAAACACGCGTGCTCATCCTCATCCGTAATGCTGGCCGTCGAGTGTCGAGACTACCCAGAATTCTTCGTTCTCGCGTTTGCTAGGAGTACAGGATTTAAATTTTGTTTCTCGGTTTGGAAAGACAGGTGTGGAAGACCTCAGGTTGTGCTTAAGCATTTCAGGATCGACAGAGACTGCATGCAGATGCATCATCCTTTCAGTTTCAGGCCGGCTCGATCTAGTCCATTGTTCCACTGCTCCACTTGGCAATTCGATCTGTATATCAGCAAACTGTAAAGTTCATCATCAGGAACAACGGCAAAATGTAGAATAAATTACAGTAAATTTTAAATTGTACTGCTAGACAATACAGTTAATGAGGACGCTCTCACTTCACTGGACACGCACTGTCTGCCGCTGATGAGGACGAGCGCGTAAACAAACGGCAGATCTCTCTAATCATGCATCAGTTCATGATCCCATATTTTTTACTACTCCAACCTAATGCAACGGTTGATTATAGTATTATAGTAGTATTCAAAAGTAAAATATCTCCAGTAGAGATGGGTTAGACTACGTGCACATAAAAATGCATTAAAAGTTTTTTTTTACAAATTTAACAAACGAAATCTGTTTAGATGCACCCTTTGCAAATATAACAGATAAGCTTCTTTCGGATCTCTCAGACGTTGAACTCACGTGACAAAACACAACTGTTTGAATAAATATATGAGATTTAAAAAAATTGTTAGAAAACAAAATAAATTTATTTTAATATTAATATATTATTTCTTAAATTAATATTTTTTACTGACGAGTTACAGCAGTACTACTGCCAGTCAGAACCTTGGCACCGACGTGGGTTGGAATGCCATTGGGGATCGGTCCGTGTGTACCGGCATTGGTATCCGTGCTAATAACAATAACCCAGGAGGAGGAGGATCAGATCCTCTGGCACTCGTAATCTCTTCTTTGATTTGCTATTTTAATCAGCTAGGAGTACCAGAACGAAGGGTTTCGAGGTGTTCTTCGATGCTTTCGAAAAGCTGAATCTTGATCTATGGATTCACTGTTGCTTTTTTTTTTTAATTTTTTGGAGGTTGGGGGGTGGGGGAGGTTACTTACTTTGGTCCTAATCATCGGCTCGACTTTTGCAAAAGGCGAGAGTTCCATTTCACCCCCTAAATTGTACTTACTCTCTAAATCCTTAACAAACCTTAATCCTAAACCCTATCAACCACTCGCTGCCCACTGTTCCGGCCGGCTCCGAGAACGGACAGAGCTGCGACGGACATGGACCCCGAAGCAGCATCGATCTCCCGCACAAGGCCACATCCGTAACGCTGATCCGCGGACACAAACCCACGGCTGGACGGCGAGTCGACGACGACGGCGGCGCCACTGTTCCATTGGCAGCGACAGCTGAACCTGCCGGTGCCCTTCGCACGCACGAACGTACGCGTGGTCTGGTGCCGTCCGCTAGAGGCGCCGTCATCGCACTGGGACGAGACGATCGATGGAGAGCGCCGGAGCGATCGAGCTCCTGGTCAAAAAGGGTAGAGGTGGACGTGGACGTAGACGAAAGGGAAAAGGCCCGTCGGGGACGAACGATGAGGATACGCACAACGCACAACTTGGTGTACTGTAACTGTAGTGTCCTGGAAAGTGTCTCGAGGAGGATCTTGCAGCAGCGCTGATCGATGGCGATGGACGGCGGGGGGGTTCATATCGTCTGACTTTTCTCTTTTCTCTTCTATACCAAACTTTGTCGTACTCAATCTTATCCATTTATTACATAATTAACATTTTATGATTTAAAATCATTTTTTATTTAAATTATATTAATTTATTTTAAAAAAAAACTATAAATCATACAGTCATTACTCAACGTTGATTAATGGTTAAAATTAAGTATGATAAAAATTTACCTTACAAAGAAGAAAGGCAAAGGATACGAATTCACGGCGGGGACGGGTGACTTACTCCGTCTCTCACCTGTATTGTACAGTCAGCGGATTAGGATGGTCGCTTTCGTCTCTGCAGATCAGGAGCGTAGCTTACGTGATTATTTTGTTAGACGAACTGTTTCACGGTGCCAGCAGTGCATACATACACCTGGATGAAAATGACAGTGTACTATTGGTTATTACTGTTCCAAGACAAGGGGTGTATGTTTAGGTCAGGTTTGACAGTGATGCTGATGATTGATACTGCTGATCCCTGCTTAAGTGCACCGAGAGATTATGATCCTTCTCCGATACACATACGCATACATTCTCATTGATCATCAGGAAGTGCGATACAAATTTCCTGCCAATGCTGCTACCTATACATGATGTACACGTATAGACGCATGCGAGTTTATGGGATCTAAATCATCTAATAAATCGAAGGCGTCCTAGAGCTAGACACAACGCGCACTTAGATCCAATAGTAACACCACAGGCGTTGTTCCGTCATTCCAGCTCACCGGGCATGGCTTTGGCCTCATCCCTGCTGGTAATGGCTTTAGATGAGCTTAAAAATGCAGTCAAAAGATCAAAGCAGAGGGCTCAGATTGAGCTTGAGAGGCAATCAAAAGATCTCACTACCTGAACTGCTGATCACTTCCGAATCAAGTGAGCTAGCTGAATCTCCTAGCAGCAGCAGTAGCAGTCGCTCTGGCGGCACAGGAGAGGCCACGTGTCCAAGTTGTACGCAGCTCTCGCTCTTCCTTTGATCTGCTTTGGTGGCGAGACTTCGCAATCGTTTTCCCTGACACGTTCATGGAAAGAAAGAAAACCGTTGCGCGTTTATGGCCCCCTAGCGGCAACGGATCAACACACATACCTTTGATGGGCCTTTAGATTTTCTGAGCCCTTATCGAGAGCTTTCCGGAAGCCCATGAATCCTATACCGGCATCAGTAATTTGCGTTGGGCCATCGAGGACGGTGAGGGCGTGAGCTAGGGCACGAATGGAACGGCCTGAAAGAAAGCTGAGAGCGATAGTATTCCAAACTCATCTATCTTCGTTGAGATCGTATTGTATTTATAGAGGTGTTTGCATGATTACAGTCTGCTGCATCGTGGTGTGATTAAGCAGAGATAATTTTGCATGTTCTCAAACTAAACTTACACTCTGATCTTCAGCAAGAAAGCGCGCCTGAAGTGCTGACCACTGTCGACGTTCTGATCATTAGCACAGTACAAAAATACGATCGTAGGGATGATGTGCCTTCGTATTCGATATAACTTAGTCTACCGAAGACTCAAGAGAGTTTTTAATTGGTTCAGGCCACCTCAAACGGTGTAATACCCTACGTCCAGGGAGTGGATTATCTTGATGATAAGAATACAAGAGTCAGATTCTCTCTTCGGGAGAGGGTCCGGTGTCTAAATCGTGGGTGCTCGGTGTACGTATGAGTGAGGTTGCTCGCGCGTGAACGGATACGCGCGAGAGCTTTGGGCTTTTCTGTGTCCGCCACAATGCCAGCGGGTCTTGTCCGTTGACTGCCGCGGTCCGTCTGTTCCGCGGCTTCAGCTGAAGTGTCGTCGTGGTGAAACCCGTCCCGTCCCGTCAGGGCGGTTGGCGGTTGGCCGTCGAAGTAAATATGTCATAATGCCGTTCCTACTCCCCAGGGGTCGGTCTCCGGGAGTCGGTTCTCGGAGATCAACGTCTCTGTGTGTCTTGACGAGGCTAAGACTTCGTAGATCGTCGCCTCGGAGGTCGGACCGTGCGTTCGTGCGCTGTCGTCCGACCCTTAACTCGGGGTCTTACACGTACGAGTACGAGCCGTCAAGTACCCGGGGTACATGATCCCGACAACCACGTCCTAGTCACATTCTGCATCATGTAGTTGTTCTGGCGCGATATTTCTGGTGAAGAGCCGTTGTGAGTTCTGTTGTTACATCTCTGACAGTCTCCCTCAATCAACCTGGTCTTTTTAGGTTGAGATTGTAGCTATTCCTGGTCACGTTCTGCGAAGGATTTGACGGGCATTTTGGAGTCAGGTAATTTTACTCTAGTGGCAATTCTGCCAAGACCAACTGATAGCTATCTACTGTCCATCTTTAAGGAAAAAAAAAGACATCATTGATCCAATTTGTTCCATTTTCTTGAAAGTTCTCAAATTAAGGACAGTTTGTATGATTTACATTTACAGTCATCATAAAAATTGCCCTTTTTTATATGACATAGTGTTTTCATGTTGCAGTTGGCTGTGAAATCGACAATGACGAGATGGAACTCCTGCTGTCTCAGCTGAGTGGCAAGGATATCACTGAGCTCACTGCTGCTGGTAGGGAGAAGTTTGCTTCAGTCCCATGCGGTGGCGGTGGCGCAGCTGTTGCAGCAGCTGCCACTGCTGCTGGTGGTGCTGCCCCAGCTGCTCCTGCTGCTGAGGCAAAGAAAGAAGAGAAGGTGGAGGAGAAGGAAGAGAGCGATGATGTAAGACCATTGTTCTTGACTACTCTGTTTTTTTTTGTGCCATTTTAATTCCGTACGATTCATACATCGTACTACTCTGTTTTTATGCACTATTGTTGTGAGCATCACCTTTGTTAGATGCTGATCATGCCATTTCTTATGCCACTTTGATCCTGTCATGTCGGTTATTATAACTTTGATTCTTTTTTGTGAGAATAAATTCTAAGACCTAATCATATTGAATGAATGTTTGCAGGACATGGGCTTCAGCCTCTTCGACTGAGTTCTGCAATCGCTTCAGCCTCTTCGATTAAGTTCTGCAATCATCAGAGTCAAGTCTTTGGGCAGGAAAACTGGAGTCATGATATCTGCATTTTTAACCTTGTTTTAGAAGTTGGAAAGCGCTGGAAAGACTTGTAGCGTAGGCTATGCTGATGGGTTTACGGAACCCAAGTTTTGTTGTTATCCTGTTTCAATGCTTTATGAAGAATCAGTTACCTCAATATCATAGTTCTTTGTTGCTTGCTCCGTGTTGTTAATGCTTGTCATGATCTACTCAAGAGATCAAGCCTTGGTTGACTATTGTTATCGTTGTGCTGAAAATTTCAGTCGTTTGTTTGCCGTTGCCTCAGGCTATGCTTATGTGGCCTGGAAGGGCATGTTCTGGTTCTCTTCTCTAATGAGGAGACCGTTTCGGGTGGAGCCCTTTGGCTTGCTTCAACTTACAGATCCACGCCAGTGCTCAGGCCATGTTCACGGTTTCCGTCTTCTCCATGCTCATCGATGGCAGGACCACCTTGTTCTGGACTGACCGTTGGACGTTGGTAACACGGTCAATCTTCGTTTGATCTAACACTGGATTTGGTGCCCTTTGTGGCCAAATGGTCAAAACATACCGTAATTGTACGGGACGCGTTTTGGGCGAGCGTTGTTGGGTTCGTCACGTCAAGGGAGGTTTAACTGTGCCGGCCATTGTTGACTACCTCAAAGTATGGGATGTAGTCGAAGATGTCCATCTTACATCGGAGGGTCTAGCCCAACACGCATCAGAGGGTCCAGACCAAACATGTATGGACTCCATCGCCATCAGGCTTCTACTCGTCCAAGTCGGCCTATCTATGTTTCTTTTGAGGGAGGGGTCAGCTTTGAGCCATATATCTATAGGTGGTTGTGGAAATCTTGGCCACCATTGTGCTACAAGCTTTTCCTTTGGCTTGCTATCCTTAAGAGATGCTGGATGATAGATAGGTTGGCAGGCCGTGTGCCCCTTCTATGACCAAGAGGAAGAAATGGTGCAGCATCTCTTGACAAGCTTGTGTGTTCTCCTGAGGAGTTTGGTACCGTGCCTTGCACCGGCTTGGATTTCAGCGGTTAGCGCAATCTTCCGCCGACGATGCCTTTATGGAGTGGTGGCAACGAGCATGTCACAAGTTTCCCAAAGCACAAAAGAAGGGGTTCAACTCCTACGCCATGCTTGTGGCTTGGCTATTTTGGAAACACCGCAACCATTGCGTCTTTGATGGGATCCAGTCCCAACCAACCATAGTGCTCGAGAACATTGCTGAGGAAGCAAGTCTCTGGACCTAGGGGCGGAGCTAGGATGCAATTTCGAGGGGTGCTAATCCTCTTACAAGTTTTTCAATGATTTTTTATCATATAATTTACATGATCTAAATCATGATATAAGAGCATATATAAGCATAAAGGAGGGTGCTGCAGCGGGGGCAGCAGCCCCCTGGATCCACCCGTCTGGACCATGGTGGGAGCAAGGAAACTAGCTGCGTTATATGCTTGAGCTTTGAGTGAACGGTTGTAGTCCTGACTTAGTGTGTGGCGTGTTTGCATGTAAAAAAAAACCCCCGGCCAGGGCATGGCATTGTAAGCGACCCTTTTCTTTTTAATACAAAGATGTGCAGTTCTCTTTCTTGTTTGAGAAAAAAAAATTAGGTGGAACCAGAGTTGTGGAACTGGGCCAAACTTGCCCTTATTATGAGTCATAGGGAAACCTGACGGAATTCTTTGTTGCTCTTGCTGTTCCTTAATCCTGCAAGAACTCTCTGTTCTGGATATCCAGGAAAGGATATCTCCTGTTGTTACAGCGCTGCGATAACATGCGTGTTATATTTGGGGCCTTCGGTGCTAACAGTTGAGACCCTAGCTCAAAGGTGGAGAGTAAAACTATGCATAAACCTAATTCATGCACCAGGGCTAAGGTTGGCGAGCAGTATCATTCACAACTGAAGACCCTGATCTGGAAAAGCCATGTGCCAACTGAAAACCCAAACACCCATGAGCCTTGACCCATGGGTATGAAAATTGTGCACATCCTGAGATGTCGCAGGGTGCCAGTATAAGCTGATTGTGATTTTCCACACAGGCATGCAGCACAAGGGCTCGTGTTATTTCACTTTAATAGCAACCGACGAAGGATTCTCCGCTGCAGATGGGATCCCTTCAGCCGACGAAGGATTCTCCGTTTCAAAAATATACCATCAACTCAGGGATCCGCCGATCCCAAGCTCCCAGCCACGACAAGGGCGACCCAACGGATCCTTGCGCCTTCGTTCCGTGGTCGCGGTAGTGATTGGAGCATACAAATCATCCCAGCGAGCGCCCGTCCGATCGATGCTGCTCTGGAAGAAATGGCACTCTTGGTGGTAACCAGGGTTTAACTTGCCGTTCGAACCGTAGAAACCACTCGGTAGCGGTTTGACGAAAACCGCAAAAACTATTAAAACTTTTCGGTTTTTTGTTCAAATTTTAATTTTCAAATTTTGAGACGGTTTGGACGGTTCGAAAACGGTAAACCGCGCGGTTTCAGCGGTAAGCCGCTCGGTTTCGCTGAAAACCGATGACAGCAAAAACAGAGCGGTTTTCGCTAAAAACCGCGCGATTTTTGCGGTAAACCGTTTGATTTATCTGAAAACCGATAAATTAGTGAAAAATAAGAAATTAGATGAAAAAGTGCTAGAAAATTGGGTATGATCTATTCTAATTTCTTTTAATATCAACATTCACAACATACTTCATCCACAAATAAAAGACAGTTATTCATTTATAACAAATTCAAAGTTCCGAACACAATAAATCTATACATACATGTTGTTCATCCACAACAAATCCAAAGTCCATACATAGTTTTCGAAGCACATTTTACTTTCGGATTGTATTTCAATTAAAATATGCATTGTCGCACTCTTCACTTGAGAGGAGTTGAATTGCTCTAATAGCGAACAACTCCGCTTTGAATTCATTTCAAAATTGTCCCGTCCAAGCAGTAGTTGTCTCCCATTATGAGTATAACATGTTATAAAACTCTTGATTTTGCTATTGGTAGACTTATGTGGTGGGAGGTTCTGTGCTATGATCACCGTACGAATAATTGTAGTACTTATTACCTTGGGTGTATGATGAATCACTGTCTGGCGCGGAATAGTACGTGCCGTAGTAATGCTGCCTCTTCCCCGTCGATGTCCTTGTGACTGTGAAGCACTATGGTCCTCATCCTGTGTAGCATGGGTATAGTCTGTCTCACCTGCAAAAGAAGTGAAGTGTAAGATAAATGAGTCAAAATTGATCGTATGATACGAAAAAAATTTTACCTGTGAAATGATGAGTTGTGACCGATGCCTGTGAGTCAAGAACCATACTGCCTAGTAGGTCTCCAGATGTAGTCCGAGAGCTGCTATCATTTGACTCCTGGTAGAGTGGGCTTCGTCTGACGTCTCCAAAATCTGTAGAGTCGTCATTGTCTACATTCTTACTTTTTCCTTTGCTTCTTAACTTCATCTTTTTACCACTTTTTTCTGTTTTGCACTTTAAACCTTCCCCTTGCCTATGTGAGTATCACCCACATTTTGATCTGCCCATTCAGATATTGTTGCAGCACGAGACAAACGCAGCAACTGTCTACCAGCATCATTATATGTAACAAGACGGCTGGGTACAGGACTGTCAGTCTCGGTGACCTCTTCATAAAGAACAGAGTCAGAATTGGATCTCTCATATTTCATCCATTCTCGAATATAATTTGAGGAATCATACAACGACAGCTATATGAGACGATCAAATAGATCGGCTTCTGGTGGCTTATATGTCCATGAAGCATCACGCATACAGATCCGAAGGTTGTAGTTAACATACACCAGCTTATGCAATTTATCATGAGATAATCTATTACGCATCTTCGTGTGAATCAATGCAAATGTACTCCAGTTGCGCTCACAACCACTGGATGATGCACACTGTGAGACTATCCGTAATGCAAGCTGCTGGAGATGAGGTGTGTCACCTCCAAACATGTTTCACCAAGCTGCAGGAGAAGTATTCTTATCAACTGCCATCCTGCTGGCCAACTCAGTGGCGAATGAACCTTGTTTTCTTCTAAAAATTTCTGCCTTCTGCAGAGCCTGCACACACAAGTCGGTTGATGCTATGCGTGTAAATGCCTCTCGAATATCGTTCATCATATTTCGACCCATCCCGTAAGAATAGTGACTTCTTGAGTTCAAAGATCTAGCTGCACATATAATAATAGTTAGATATTGTTGCAGTAGAAACAAAAAATACAATAATATTTTTTCGTAAGTACGTATTACCTGCATTCACAAAGGTATCATTGCAAATATCCACTATCCTGCAATTTATAATGTCCATATACCTCTACATCTCTCGCTCATCATTCCTATAAAGGGCTTCATACTTATTTTTACATAAATGATATCTGAGAAGTACTTCACTCAAGGTAGAGCTCTTGTCTTGATCAGTAAACCGAAAAAACGCATACAAAAGTTGCACTGCATCTACCACATATTTCATTGAATCCCACCATGACATGCTTGCTAGGTAGGAGTGAGCATGTCTTTCGTCCTCAGTATTGGCAAATCTACTATTTAAAAATATCTCAGAACCCATCCATGACATAAATTTTTCTCTTCGACGAAGCATACTCTCAAGAAACATGTATTTTGTGCCAAAACGTATTGCATTCCATCTTACCAACTCACCACCAATAGCATTGGTCATCATAGAGTGCAACTGATTATGATTATACAACCAACGAGAAATGTTGAAAGTGACTGTATCATAGCTTTATGCTCTGGGAACTCACCAATAGCTTTTAGCATCAGGTTGATTGTATGTGTCACACATGGTTGCCAAACAATATGAGAATACTTGTTTATTAGCAGCTTGCACGTCTTTTTATAATTTGAACCATTATCTGTAATAAACTGCACAATATTATCTACATCTACATCAATGCATACCTTATTCATTTCCTGCACAAGAACGTTTCATTGTTTAAAATATCATAGGTACAAATAAAACAAATAGTGCACAAGAACGTTTTATTGTTCAAAATATCATAGGTACAAATAAAATAAATAGTGTCATAAAATAAACATATGTGTCGTACCTTGAATATAAAGTCCACAGATTGGCTGTGTCCAGTAATATCACATGAGTTGTGAAAAAACATAACACTATTACAGTAGATCATAAAGTTTATCAAGCTCATTCCTGTAGGGCCAGTCCAAAAGTCACACATAATCATGACACCGTACATCGGCCAGAATTTATCGAATTTTTTTTTGATGTCTTGCTCGTTAGCATCAAGATACGTGCAATCTATTTCTCTCCTAGTTGGGCTAGGCACGTCTTCACCTGCAAACATCATGACACACAACATAAATATGGTAACATATAAAGAAACATGTAATACAATAAAATAAAGGTCTCATACCCCATCTCTGTGTCTCCTTTATAGCACTAACAAAGTATCGATTATCGGCTTTTCTACCAGAGATGGCTTCTATATGAAATTTTTTTGACCATGCGCGTCCAATAGCCGACTTTGCTAGCTTGCTCTTCGCAGTTTATAGACCTGTATCGATACTAGTTTGAACCCGTTCATTACCTGATATTTGTGATGTTGACATCCTCATCATGCCAAACAATTGAGACCCACCACCTCCCTGCGATGAACCAGCACCAGCACCACCACTCTCGAACTGACCACCATACGAACGCTGACGCTGTCGGAATTACTTCTCCTCTCTAGATAACCTCGTGGCAGCCTGCATCTCCTCATCGTCCTCCTCATTGACATTTCCCCGACCTGCAACCCGGTGCTGTCTGAGGGTCTGTTTAGCTCGGTCTTTCCTTCGCTCGATGGTTCTATCAAGCTCCCGGCGAAAATAGTTCCGCACGTCCGTGGGAACATGAGGACACCTAACTACGCTGCTTTTACGATGTGTCAAATGTTGCTTGAATCGTATGGCACCACCCCTCTCTTCACGGACTTGCAATATTTACAACGGAACCCGGGATACACGTTATCCCCGTGCTCCCAAACCGAATCGGCCTGCTCTGACATCTTACAACCAACAATTCCTGAAAATGACCAACTATGTTCTAAATTTGCTAACAAATCGACCAATATTTGAACAAAAAACACAAAAACAACCATCTCACCTTCTCTGCCACGAAAACCTAACAGATCGGACGGCTTTCCGCGCTAATCAAGCGGCTTACCGCGCAAATCACGCGGTTCACCGGTGGAGCCGGCTAACCGCCCTCGACGCGCGGCTAGCCGCTCCTGGCGCGTGGCTTACCACTCCA
>BCLG01001611.1:8575-56417 GCA_001602295.1 Zoysia matrella | reverse complement strand
ATAAGGTTGCTGTGGACACGTGGGTGAAGATAAGGTTTGCATATATATTTTTCATCTAATTATACTCGAATTTTTTCGACACTAAAATCAAAATATTTTTAAAAACTAATTCAACCAAAAAGTTGCATTTTTCATCTAGTTTTTTTTATATTTTTTATTTTGAAATCCACCAAATTTTTAAAATTTAAAAAAATTTGAATTCGAAAACCGCTAAACCGCCCAAACCGGACCGGAGCGGTTTGGGCGGTTTTCGCGAAAACCGCATGGTAAACCTCGGGTTTTGCGAACCCTGGTGGTAACATGGAGATGGGATTAAACAAAAAAAATATTATGACTCAGAGACACTCACATGGCTCGCACGTAAACAAAGAAAGAGTGCACCGTTAGTAGCCAATAATATTCGGAGCCATGGCGAATTGAATAGGGGTGTAAATAAGTTCACCTAAGGTCTGTGAACCTCTTTAGTTAAAAAAAAAGGAACTTTAGTTTCTCAAAAGTGGACGAGATTTTGAAAATTGAACTAAAAAGGTTTGGAGGGTAACCTAATTGTCTTTAGTTTTCACTCTAGAATTGAAGACGACTCAAGGCAATAATGGAGCACAAAAATATTAACAAAGCAACTAGGGATTCAACCGCAATATCGTCAACAAGTTTAATGGTTGCAAACGCAAATGCAGATGGGATCTCAACTTGCTCTGGCACGGGATACTTTCTTTTTTCCGTAGCAAATTGGCTGAAGGGATCGCTCTCCCACATGTCAAGTGGGTAATACAATTTTCAAACTATGTTATTCCAGTAGCCATTCAAATTTTTTTTTTTGAAATCAAGGCGAATTTAGTCAATTTACCGAGATGGAAACTTAAACCGTGTTGAAGTGGTATAAGTGACGGAGTTGATTGGTCTATAATAACATAACCCTGAGCTAGAATTATAGATCCATCACTATGTTCCTAAATTGTTATCGCCATTAATTTAATTTTAATATCAATTTTGATTATTCATCTTATTCAAAAAATTTATAATTATGATATATTTTGTTATAATTTGATTTATCATTAGAGCTATTTAAATCACAACTTAAAATTTTACACATTTTAATTAAATTTTTAAATAAGACGAATGGTTAAAGATGATGTTAGAAGTCAACTGCAACAAAAATGTAGGAACGGAGGGAGTGTACACTATCAAAATCAACGGTCTTATCAGTGGTTTCGAGCTGATATAGTTGGCAATTCTAATAAGATTATGAGGGTGCTGACAGGGGATAAGGATGACTCCGTCCTCTGGCCTCTCAGGCTTCATGCTTTATGCACCTTTCTCCCCGAATGATTCTCTAGCGACATAATGGTTGGAGTCATGAGCTTATGCCGCTATGCCCTTCCAATTTAATGTTTTTCAAGAATTATTGAATAATTCATCTGTGCATCATTTAGTTTTGTGAATAGGTGTCCTAATTTCTGAGCCATGCCTTCCGTAAGTAGTCTTAGAAAATACTTTTTTGTAAAACAGATAACAGACTTTTAAGGCCCCTAAATTTTCCAGAATAGCAGTCATCAATTATTATAGCTTACAACTGGCTTCTGTGCCCGGCCGGCACAGTACGTACAACGTCCTCCATGTTTCAGAATTTTCAGTCTTGATAAGAACATTCGATCGAGAAAAAGAAATAGCCACTTGGCCAGATACGTATCTCCGGTAGCAAGTGCTCAAGGTTCATCATGATGCGCGTGTTAGTTTTATATTGTACTCCTACGTAGTACTCTATTCATTTCAAAATATAAGTATAATTGTAAAGTTTTACAATATATATATATATATAGATACAGTGCCGGCTCTACTGTTTAAAGGTCCCTAGAGCGAACTCAACATGAGGGCCCCCAAGATGGAGTAATTTTAAGTTAGCACTTTCAAAATCAATCATATGATTTTGTTTGAAAAAATATCATCATTCGCTAGAGAAAATCTTTTAATAAATTTTCTAACTCTCATCACTGAGCAATAGAATTACTAAGAAGAAATGAAAAGAGAATATGAACTATCATTAAAAAAATTCAAAGTTTGAACAATTTTATGTCACTAAAATAACAAAAATAATGTTGTTGTTTATTGAAATTGGACCTACCAACATATAACTCCAATAGAGAATTACTCGCTCGGTGACATTTTATATGTCATTTTATGTTTGGACATGAAAGATAAGAAAAGTAGAAACCGAGGAATGCTCTGAAAATAAGGAGAAGAGAGATAGAGATGGGGAGGTATTAGAAAGAGAGAAAGTTGTATCGGGCAGTGAGAAAGAGTTATAATTTAAGAAAACTAGGAGACTAGAGATAAATAAATGAAAACTCAATCAGAAAAAAATATCATATCACCATCCTTTCCGCCTACGGACCTTCTTCCACAGAAGCTTGAAACAATTGAAGCATGGCTAATAGGATTTTGTTTTAGTCAATCAAGCTATGGTGTCCTTTGCAACGCGGGAATTTTTTTTTGTTTCTGCATTTTTCTGTGTAATTAAACTGATTCCTGTAAAATTACTATGTGATTCTTATAAAATTCCTGTGTTTCAAAGGGGACCTAAAATTTTATATATATAACTTTACACTTAAAATATTTTTAATATAAAAATAATAGTTATACTAGGATAATCAAAATTTTGACCCCTACTTGACATGAGCCTTAGACCGGCGCACTCATCGCGATGCCTCAGAGCCGCCCCTGTATATATGTAGGACCTCCGCTTTCCTCTTAAAGGCTGCCGCTGCCACAGTGCCACCCCACAGATCACACTACACGCTCTCCACCAGTTACCGACTTATTCCAGCCATGGTGTCGTTCAAGGCGCATCAGAGTGAGCCAGAGCTGGTGACGCCGGAGCGGCCGACACCGCACGAAACGAAAGCCCTCTCTGACCTCGACGATCAGCAGACACTGCGGTACTACGAGACCGTCGTGGGGTTCTTCCGCAGCTGTCCCGGCTACAGCAACAGGCCAGATGACGCGGCTAAGGCCATCAAGGTGGCGCTGGCGGAGGCGCTTGTGCACTACTACCCACTCGCCGGCCGCCTCCGGGAAGCGGTCGGAGGGAAGCTCGTGGTGGACTGCACGGCGGAAGGGGTGGTGTTTGTCGAGGCCGATGCGGATGTGCGGCTGGAGGACTTCGGCACGCCGCTCTTGCCACCGTATCCGTGTGTCGAGGAGCTACTATGCGAGGCAGGCGAAACTAGCGCTGTTATTGGCAGGCCGTTGCTCCTCGTGCAGGTAAGCGAAGCATTCACAGTTATATCTTTCTAGTTGCCCTTGCAACATAATTAAAAATTAAAATACAGTGCTCCAGGTCCAGGAGTATATATCCGGCCATTTGCCAACTTTTTTTCTTCATTCGGATGTGCTTGCTGTACAGCCAGAACAGCTACAATAATTAGGCTCTTCACACCTGCAGCTGACAATGGCATTTAAACGCACCCTTCGTGAATATCAGAATTCTCTTTTTTTTTTTTTTGCTTCGTTCGGATGCGCTTGCTGTACAACCAAAACAGCTACGGCTGCAGTAAAATAACTGACTATTACAGTAGCAACAATTAGACTCTTCCACACCTGCAGTTGACAATGGCATATGATCGCGCCCTTCGCGAATATCAGAATTCTCTCTCTTTTTTTTTTTGCTTTGTTCGGATGTGCTTTCTGTACAGCCAGAACAGTTGCGACTGCAGCAAAATAACTGACTATTACTGTAGCAATAATTAGGCTCTTCCACACCTGCTGTAACGACCGAATTTTTTTTCTTTTCGATAGGTCTTAATCCTCCGTGATCTTACCAATCCCAGAAGGTTGGCAAACTCGACATCACAAACGATCAATAAGAAACCATAACAGAACCATTAAACAAGAAACGAGAATAGAAAATAGCAAGTCAATGCAAATTTATTAAAATATAATCCTCCAAAGAGGTTCATCGGCACACAGGCCAGAATCATCTCAGAGCAAAATAATCACTATCGAAAAAACCATAGAAAAGCAGCAACAAAAGCATTGTCATGACAGTAGCGGCGAACCTTCTCAACACAGGCACGCTTGAGCGTAGGAGCTGACTTCACGGTCCGTCGGAGACGTAGTCGAGAGACGTAGTCGAAGTCAAAGCTGTAGGTATACTCTGAAAACAATAAATTAGAGAGTCGTGAGTACAAATACTCAGCAAACCGTGTACTACTTATCAATAATGTATGCATGCAAATAGTTTCAAGGGTAAAGACTGGCTCAAATGCTAAATGTAAGTTTAAAATATTTTATTTTATTTTAAAGATGCAAGAAAGTTTTATTTTAAAACTGTCAAATTTTATTATCTTGCCCTGTAGGGATCTCCGTTATCCCGAACGAGCGTTCATTTTAAATGCCGGTGTAACCTCCACACTCGACCACAGCTCAAAGGCCAGAGTGTAAAAACATTTTAAAATAGAGGAGGAGAGAAGAAAACAACACTAATCATCGTGGAAGCTCTCAGGCAGTGTCTCTCTTCGGAACGTGGCAATACGCATTGACTGTAACTCTGCAGAGTTTATGCATCTGGACCCACGATAAGTGCCATTGAAAACTACCGTCATAGTCTCAACGAATACACAAAACCCGTCCACGAGCTTTAACTAGCATTACCCGTCCTTCAGGATAGAGATCCCCATTGCCTACACAATCAGGTTCTGAAGCTGTGAAGAGCTTACCACTGATCAGGTGGGATATCTCGATCTCATATGAGGAGTCATAGCTCTACAGCATACTAACACAACACCGACAACCCACAATAAACATCCAGTCTCAGCAAGCTTCAAAATTAAATCTCTGCCCATTCAGAGTAACGTGGTGTGCATGAAAAAGCACCAAAGACATGTGACACGACGAACCGGTCCTCATTTATTGAAGCAGGCACTCTCCATCCTCAACACCAACAACCAACAAGTCTCACGAAAAGATCTCAGTCCGGATATTCTCGTTGTACCCGCCACAAGTATGCTCACAGAGACTTTCCAAAAGTCCCTTATCTCCTCATACTTCATCGTGCCCCCGCTAAATAGTTATGTATAGTTATTTACAAAACTCACACATTTGAATCACAGTTCAAAATTATTTAACACAAATTCTATTTTTATAGTGATAGGTGTGAGATAAAAATAAATGCGACTAAGTATAAAATAAAGTAATTATTTTAAAGCAATCCTAAGGCTCATTTTTGTAGAACAATAAATAGCCACGGCTTAAGAATGTTGTTAGCATATTTTAAAACAGTTGACATGCAAATTAGTGTTGCAAACAAAACATGCAGTATAAAATGCTGAGGACAAAAGTGATCAAAGAACGCGGCTTGCCTGGTAGCTCGAGATGAAAGTCAGAATCCGGGTCGTCGAACTGAGTGGGCTCACGATACTCCTCCTCGAGATCATTAAGCTAAACACAACACAAACAGAAGCGAGACTAAGTACGCGACAATTTAAATTCGAATAATTAAATTTAAATTTAAATTACTAGGCTAAACGTGTTAAAACGTTTCTCGAAAAATTCTACGCGACGTTCTCCACTAGACGAATTTAATGGAACAACTTGAAAAATCCTTGAAGACCAAACGAAGTTCTCCAAAAAATCACCGAAAATTAACCGCACAAGAACAATTCTGAGAAAAAAAAAAGATCATACTAGCAGTCCAACTGATCGAGAGACCCTGAGCCAATCAGACTTGCTACTCTCACGCACGCGTGCTAACAAAACATAAAGGTTCTCATCTACAACCTTCAGCATCTAACCTGGACGAGCGCGAGAACCTCCAACGAGATCTACCAGCACAACACGAAACATCTAATTTCGGAAGTCAACGAAGCTGCTCTCACCAGAGGCTGGAAACGAAGAAACCGTCGCTGGACTGTTGGATCAGCCCATGAAGAGTGACGGAGACGTGGATCGAAGACGGAGATCGGCAACGCGAAACGGAGACGGCGCGGCTCGATCTGGACGGAGACCGCGCGGACGAGACGGAGGCGCGGTGACGGCGCGGAGACAGAGAACGGCGACAAGGTTGACCGGGCGACGGGGCTCGGGACGGCGCGTGGTCAGGACCCCCCCCCCCCCCCCCTCGCCCGATCTCCTCCGCCTGACTTGGAAAAGAGGAAAGAGAAAATGAAGAAGGAAAAGATATTGGTGGGAAGGGATAAAAAAAAGGGAGAATTTATAGAGAAGCTGAATAGAGAGGTTGGAAAATTAATTAAAAATTTTAGAAATTAATTTCGGCTCAACAAAAGCCCGCGGATCAAAATTATTTCGACGTTAGAAAATCAAAACGCAAAATTCGGATTTGGAGCGAAACAAAATTTTAGATAATCTCCACTTCGATTAATTTGAAAATTTCAGACTGTTACACCTGCAGCTGACAGTGGCATGTGAACACGCCCTTCGTAAATATCAGAATTTTTTTTTTGGCTTCATTCGGATGTGCTTGCTGTACAGCCAGAACAGTTGCGGCTGCAGCAAAATAACTACTATTGCTGTAGTAATAATTAAGCTCTTTTACACCTGCAGCTTACAATGGCGTCTAAATGCGCCTTCATGAATATCAGAATTCTCTCCTTTGTTAACTCCTCTTCTTTTTTTTTTTTGAAACGACCAAAATGTTCTTTGCAGGTAACACGGCTGAAATGTGGAGGATTTGTTGTCGGATTCCACATGTCCCATAACATTGCTGATGGCTTTGGAATGGTTCAATTTTTGAGAGCCGTGGCGGAGTTAACTCTAGGTGAAGCAGCACCCACCATTTTGCCCCGTATGGAAAAGGGAACTTCTAACATCACGTAGCACATCCCTCAACACACACTCAAACCTCTCATACAAAGCGTTAGACAACATCTTAGACTATAAATCTAATGATGTGATGCTGTCCACTCCGGTGGAACAAATGACAGTCCAGTACTTCCTCTTTGGTCCAAGTGAGATTTAGCTGGCAGAAGGGTAGTGAGGCAGATATAATGTCTTCTGCTAGATTTAGCTTTGACCCCTTATGATAGTTTTTTTTTGTGGTAGTGTATGTTTAAAATTTTAAGTTAAGTAACTTACCATTGTTATTAGTATATTCTAAGTACTTTTTACTAGTAGCTGTATTGTATTTAAAAGAAAGCTCCCGAGTAAATAGTGTCACACATTTTGGATGCATTGGCAATTTCTTTTAGTATTCAACTAACCTTGGTAAACTTCTAAATAAAACAGGTACATCATTGTTATTGATGATGTATGGACAAATCAAGCACGGGAGGCAATCCAATCAGTCATACCAGAGAACAACTGTGACAGTAGAATCATTGTGACCACTCGGATGGAACATGTGGCAAAAGCATGCTGTCCCGCTAGTATTGGCGAAGATTTCATCTATCATATGCAAGTGGTTTCAAAAACCGCGGTTTTCGGCCTTACTGATGCGGTACAGTTTAGTAAACCGACTAATTTTCGCTCGAAAACCGTAACTAACACTATAGCAAAAACCGTAAACCGCTCAATTTTTTACGGTTTCAAAAACCGGCACTGTAGCGATTTTTGAAACCCTGATGCAACCCCTCAAGCTAGAGGAATCCAAAAAATTGTTCCTCTGTAGAATGTTTGGCTCCGTCGATGCAAGTTGTCCCATTGAGCTGAAGAGGTGATGGGCAATATTTTGAAGAAATGTAGTGGGTTACCATTGGCTATTATCAGCATTGCTACCATTTTGGTTTGTTACAAGTCATCAGGAAGCATAGATAAGTGGGAACAGATATGCAGATCCCTTGGTTCTCAGATGGAAAACAATCCTACCCTTGAGGGGATGAGGCAGATAGTCACACTCAGCTTCAACCATCTACCTCATGAGCTCAAGGGTTGCATGATGTACCTCATCATTTTTCCAGAGGATTACGTGATTGATAAGGAGCGACTCTTGTGCAGATGGATTGCCGAGGGATTGGTCTTAGGGAAGCGTGGTTTGACCCTGATGGAGGTTGCAGAATCCTACTTGGACGAACTTTTGAGTAGGAATTTGATTGAAGCATTTTATTCAAACTATGAGTCAACGAAGAAGTATCGGGTGCACGACATGCATCTGGAAGTTATGGTGTCTAAGTCCCTAGACGCTAACTTCGTTAGTCTGCAAGGAGGGCAGTACAATGGGATGTTGTACGATAAGATTCGTCGTCTCTCCATCCATAGTGGTGTCAACAACTCGGATCCTCCATTGAGGACAAAGGTGGTTGGTCACAGAGGTACGAAAGAAGTGAATGTGAAGCACATTCGATCATTGAGCGTGTTTGATCTCCAAGGGTACAATCTTCTTGATCAGTTAGACAAGTTCGCCCTACTGAGGGTGCTTGACCTTGAAGGTTGCGAGGGTGTAACAAACAAGCATGTGGAATATGCCTGCAATTTGCCTTTACTCAAGTTCCTTAGCTTGAAGGAAACAAATATCAAGAAGGTGCCTCTTCAAATCGGGAATCTAGAGCATCTACAGACCCTTGATGTAAGTCTCACCCTCCTTGATGACCTACCAGAGACTATCACAAATCTAGAGAGGCTTGAGCATCTGAAGATCAGCAACAGACATCATCTATGGGGTATTGCTAAGTGGACCTTGCCTCGGGGTCTCAGCAAGATGAAGGCGCTATGTAATTTGTTTTCAGTAAATACTGGGAACGACATTGAGGTTGCACGGGAATTAGGTAAACTAGAACAACTGCAGAGAATAAAAATGTACATCGACCCTGAATCGGTTGCTGAGGAGGTTCTCCAAGAGATTGCCTTGTCCTTAAGCAAGTGGTACTCTCTCCGATCGCTCGACATTATAGATTTAGATGATAGAGGCAAAATAATGGATGTTCTCCATTGCCTCACAACACCACTGCATCTCCTTCGGTTCCTCGAGATTCGTGGTTCCAAGAGTCAGAGGTTGCCCAGCTGGGTCAGATCACTCACAAACCTTACTGAATTTTGCATCTGGGGTACATGGCTGAAATGTGACCAAATTTTTGGCCTCGTGTGTGAATTGCCCAGCCTCAATGTATTGCAGGTGGGTAGGACTGGTGGCCCCGTTGAACCTGAGATAGTTGTAAGCACAAGTCACAAATTTCCGGTGCTTAGAGTCCTGATGATTATACATACTACGGTTGAAGTTACCCGATTTGAGGAAGGATCGATGGCAAAGCTTGAGTCACTTTCCCTGTATTTTAAGGGCAACGAACAGGGCAGGGGCAATATTGTCATGAAACACTTGACCAACATCAAAAGTTCGTATGTCTCAAGGACAATCCTATACTGAACCTTGAACTAGAGCAGCTGAATATGGAGAACGATGGGCGCCCTAATTCCAACCCATTCCAGGTTGCACACTTTCTGATACACAAATCCCGGTTACGTGATCGCCGAGTTATTTATTGAGAACAATGACATCCGTTTGTTCTCCATGTTTTACATGCAGCTTATATTATTCTGCTTTCCCTTTTCAATGTACTTTGCAAATGTATTTCTCTTGTCACAGACTTTCAGAATAAGGCACACTATGTATTTTTCGAACATTATTGTGTAATAAACTCGTCGTTTAGTAATGATGCTTATCTATGCGTGACATGTACCTTGTTTAAAAATAAAGTCGCCGGTGTGCAAGACACAAATGGTGATTTTGTGGAGGCCACAGGTCAGGTAAGGCAGGAGGGAGGGATTAGAGCACGAGTACTACTGTACAATCAGAGGCCGATGCCTGGCACTCTGAGGCTCTCTTCTGAACAGGTCCATTGTCACATTGTTCTAGAGTTGGCAAGTTGAGAACGTCCCGAAAGAAAGCGAGTGCGGAACAAGCGCTTCTCCCATATCGACAGGAGATGTAATCTGTCAACGTCGCAGGATAGCATCGACAAACGGTGCTTGGTCCGAGCGTTGATTGGCTCCATGGATGATGCATGTTGCCCTAATGAGCTAAAAGACATAATGAAGAATATCTTAAAGAAATGTAGTGGGCTGCCATTGGCTATTGTTAACATTTCTAGCATATTAGCCGGGTATACATCAGTAGGGAGCAAAGATAAGTGGGAAACAATTTGCAAATCGATTGGATCTCAGATGGAGAGCAACTCTACCCTTGAGGCGATGAGGCATATAGTCACACTCAGCTATGACCATCTACCACACGAGCTCAAAGGCTGCATGATGTACCTTAGCATCTTCCCAGAAGACTATGTGATCGGCATGGCTAGGCTCCTGGGCAGATGGATCGCCGAAGGATTTGTTCAAGAGAAGCGTGGCTTGACCCTCATGGATGTCGCAGAGTCCTACTTGGAGGAGCTGGTGAGCAGGAACATGGTTGAGCCACTTTTCGGATTTGACGGCAAGGTGGAGTCTTGCAAGGTGCAAGACATCCTTCTTGAAGTCATGGTGTCCAAGTCCCTGGAGTCTAACTTTGTCAGCCTGCTAGGAGGGCAGTATGGAGCCATGTCATGTAACAGAATCCGTCGCCTGTCCATCCAGGGGGATGACGACAACATGTCCCAGTCCCAGCAAGATGGAAAGCAAAGGAACAAGATGATCCAAAATATGGATGTGGAGCATGTTCGATCATTGAGCTTGTTTCATCTCAAGGAACACAAGCTGCTCGATAACCTAGACAAGTTCACCTTGTTGAGGGTACTTGACCTGGAAGATTGTGAGGGACTGACAAACAACCATATGAGATATGTTTGCAGGTTGTACTTGCTTAAATTCTTGAGTTTGAAGGGTACAAATATCAGCGAGATGCCTACTCAAGTTGAAAACTTGGAGCACTTGCAGACACTTGATACAGGTGCCACATGTCTTAGAAGTCTGCCTGAAACTATGACCAATCTAGAGAAATTAGAGCGCTTAATGTTCAGGAACAAGACTAAATGGCAATTTATGTGGAAGCTGCCCCGGGGGCTCAGTAAATGAAGGCACTACGCGAGGTTTTTTTAGCGTGTCTCGAAAATGATGCTAAAGTTGCCCAAGAGCTCGGTGAGCTACAACAACTTGAAAGTATAGGTATGTACATCAAGTGCCCCAATAATGCTGAAATTATTCCAGAACTTGAACAGTCCTTGAGTAAGCTATCCTCTCTCCGGAAACTCGATATATCGAGTATGGATATCGAAAAAGGAAATATTACCTTTCTCCATAACATCCGCGCTCCACCTCAACTCCTCAGGTACCTTAGGATTGAGGGTGAAGTTCTGCATGGTGGGTTGCCTAGCTGGGTCGGGTCACTCACATACCTTGTGGAATTTGTGGTCATGCGCATAGGCCTTACAGATGACCAACCATTCGGTGTTTTATGTAAGTTGCCTCACCTGAAGAGCGTCACCGTGCACCAAAAAAAGCTACAAATCTGACGAGCTCATCGCACTCACTAGCCACAACTTTCCAGTTCTTAGCTATCTGAAAGTGAAAAGCGATTGGAATCCGGAGCCTAGAGTCATACGGTTTGAGAATGGATCCATGGCAAAACTCGAGAAGCTTCACGTGAGATTCGGTGAGCTGAACAGAAGCATCGACGGTATCGAATACTTGACCAGCCTGAAAGAGGTAGAGCTGACGGGTTACAAGGACAACTCTTCACTAATCGATGCACTGGAGCTGCTGAAGGAAGAGAATAATAGGCGATCTAAGTCGAAACAGAGCCAGTTTCAAGTTGTAGTAAAATATGATTGATGTGTACTTGCAGCTTTTGTTAGTTTGTTTCCTTCTTCCATCAGCATATAAGCTGAACATTTGTAATTTTATTAATGCCATGTGCAGAAGCACAGAGGCAGACATTTTCTTCCACTATCTAAATAAATAATATATGATTGATATTTGTAGTTTTATTAATGCCATGTGTTACGATATATTTTATCATCTTGTAAAGTTTATGCTTGTATATTAAGAAAAATAAATAAATTATATGAGAGGGTAAATTAATCTAAAATTATATTTTAGCAGAGTAAAATAAACTAAAATATAGTTTATAGATTATTTGGAAGGGGAGTAAATTCAGATTCCTAAGGTTTGGTACACATCTGTCGGCATTTTCTTAACTCTGATACAGTGGTACACATTCTGAAGTGGCTCCACATACACTTTCTCAAGTCTGCATAGATTGTTTTTGGTCTTTATGTCATTAATTTGCTACCCTGGCTCGTACTGTGATTTTCCTCTTCTAATCACTGTTTTTTTCTAGCAGTTTGGCTAGGGGTGAAAATGGATCAGGATTCAGGAAAATATCCCGTCCCATTCCGGTCCTGAACAGGATGGAAAACAGGAAGGAGCTCACGGTAACAGGATTGGTAACAGCTGAGGCCTACTTCCGACCATATTTGCGGGATCACATTTTGAATCGTGATGAACCCATTTTCATTCCCATTTATCAAAATAACGGATTACGGCGAGAGGAAGGAACAGAGGGAGGTGAGACGGCGCCGCGGCAGCGTACCTGGGATGGGGCATGATGTGGGGTTACCAGATCCTGCCGCTGGGGAGGAGCCGACGCTCGAGCGGCCGGAAGAAGCTTGGGGGGTGATTGGTTGGTCGGTTCGCCTCCGACCAGGCCCGCCGGGTGCAGGCTACACATGATTGCTTGCCTGTAGTAGTCCTCGGACCTGGCCGAGCGGATGTAAAAAAGCGTCCCGCCGCCTGGCTTCTGAGTTCGTTCCTGGCGGCCCTGCTCCGATGGCGCAGCTGGTGCTTTTTTTTTTACACACTCTATACTTCTTTATAATGCTGTTAGCTATATATAATTACTACTTTTTCCAGAATTAAAAAAAGAAATTTTTTAGTACAATATTTTGATCCAATATATTAGAAATATAAATTACAAATAATTTTTATTTATTAAAGTTAGAAATGTGAAAATTATATCAATAGATTCGTCTTTAAAAATTCTTTCATAGAAATAACATATGTCATTTTGTATAAATATTTTTATAGAAAATAAGAGTTAAATTTATGTTGTAGAGATCGTATCGTTATCCAAAACAATTTGAGAAAATATATATTAAGTAATTTATGTATATTTTAAAGTAGATTAAGATATGTAGATCAAAATAAAAACTAAAAATTTATAGTTAATATTCTGATAAACTTGCTTCTTTAGAATTTTGTTTTATATTTTATCACTTCGTACAAATAACCAAACATACTTTCTTTTCAAACAAAGACTACATACATAAAAACAACCAATCACAATGAAGTGCATGAACTTAACCTGACTCAAATGAGCCTGATTCATACATACCAGCCGGGCTCGACAGATACCACCAATCGCACCCTTGCCTGCCGCCGCCTTTGGGTTTCGTGTCTCAAGTGCGAGGTAGCTACCTGGGCTTGGGCCAATAGAAAAGCTATACGTGCTGCCGCTGGGAATGTCCATATGGGCCACAGTAGTTTGATGGACCAACCGTGCCTAGGAAAGAAAGATAATTTGCTTTTCTTTTTTTGGCAGCTTGTCAAATGTCAAATCTCATTTCATGTCACAATAACAATAAAAAGAAATGAAGAGGGTATATGCTTTTTTGTTGGGTCAATGTTCCTGACATAATTACCATTTTTTGACCGATTCTAATATATTCCCATCGGTCATACAGGTTTACATCTCGGTTTTACTGGCCTATGAACCGATTTTACCATTTTTGAATTCTCATTTTTTCTAAAATTTTCAAAAAAATGAATTTATAAAATGAAAACCGGTCATACAGTGAAAACCTCAAAAACTGGTATAGTTTTTGCGATTTTGTTAACGTTAGTAGAGAGCTGAGCAGGGGCAGGCTCTGTCTGCCAGCTGAAATTTGAGAGGTCTAACGTGAATTGTTCGAAGCCAAAAGGCCCAAGCAGTACCAACGAGCCCAACTTAGGCTTCCTACTACGGGTCTTAGCAGACCTCTCAGCTCTTATTCTTTTGAATTTTCTCTTGATTTTTCTAATTTTATGAGTGAAAGTGATTCTCTAAAATAAACTCTTCGAATCAGGACAGATAATCACTTCACATAATTAAAAGAAGCTACTTTTTTCTAGCTCTCAGCTCCTTAATTTATTTCAAAAAATCACTTTATAAATCAGACAAAAATCACTTCTTAAGAAACAATGTTTGGCAGAGAATCAGGAGTTTGAATTTTTTTCAAAGTGTCTAGGTGCATTTCTTTTCTGCTATAACTTGGTTAATTCTCCAGACGGAAATGCTCACAAACTGCCCAAGCACGGAGTTAAAAAAAAACACCTTCAGCTGAGCATTTGTGTCTCGATTAAGTAGCCTAAGAGAGCATCTCCAAAAGCACCCTTAAAATTTCTCCCCAAAACACACTTTAGAGGCAGCCTAAAAAATTTAGAGGAGTATTTTTCTTCCCTCCTCCAACAGCACCTCTAATTAAGTCCTAAAGATTATTTGAATTTGGACCAGATCCACAGGATTAGTTGTTTTAGACGATTGGCCCAATCCACAGATGAACATCCCAGCTAGGATCGTGAGATCTTCGTAGTCATCACGAATAGATTAATTCAACACAGAAGCGTTTGAGGTCATCGTCGGTATGTACAGCTTGAGGTCTTCGCAGTCATCACGAACAGCTTGAGGTCATCGTCGGTCCAAAAGCGTTGAGGGCGTCGTCGATCTATACAGCAGGGCGTCATGGACCGCGTGACAGTTTTCTTCGGCACCAAGTGAAAAATAAAGCGTGGGAGATGATATCGGGGAGTCCAGAAATCCCCCTAGATGTGGGTGTGGATGAGGAGTTTTTAGGAGAGGTATAAATGTAGAGAAGTGTTTAAGGAGGCTGTTGGAGTGGATTTTTTTGTTCATTTTTCTTAAATTTTGATTTAGAAAAAGTCAATGGAGGACTGTTGTAGATGCTCTTATGTCAGAAACGAAGTAACACCAGCCAAACCGCTAAAGTGGTTCCCTTCTGGTCAGTCTAATCTAGAGTTTAGCTTACTGAGCGGTTTCGCTAATTCAAAATTTCAAATTTTAAAACTCCTCTGTTTCACCGGTTTATTGATTAGATTTTACCAACTTTTTTTTAATTTTTTATTTTTGAATTTTTTGAATTTGTTTAAGGGTCTGTTTGGTTTCTTAGAATTGAATAAATTTTCATGCATCTAATTATAGGAAATTGAATTGTCTAAAATTGAATCAGTTGGAATTGAATAGATTCAATTCCATTTTTGCTGTTTGGCTGTTCTTAGAAATTGAATTTTGGAACCAAAATTAAATTGCTGTTTGGACTGAAATATATACAGAATTAATAAATGGAAATCCAGATCCCACGAAGGCATATCAAAAATCACCCCTCTCTCTGGCTCTCATATCCACACATCTGTGATCTCTGTATCTCTTTCTCACAGAATCTGACAGCTGGGTGGGGCAGGGGCAGCAGCGTGGTGGCTTCAGCCGACAGGCAACGACATGCTCGAGGGTGCAGTGGTGGGCAGCTTTGGGCTTGACGGGGCGGCCAGCTTCGAGCAGCAGGCAGGCACCGGAGTGCCACAGCGAACAGGCGACGGGCAACTTCAGGCTTGACGGCCGGCAACTTCGAGTGCTGCGGCTTCGCGCATTGGAGCGCTGCAGCTTCCAGAGGCAGGCAGGCACCGGAATGCCGCAACGAGCAGGCGACAACTCGACGAGCAGCTTCGGGCTCGGCGGCGGGCAACTTCGAGCGCGGTGGCTTCGGGCGTTGGAGCGCCATAGCTTCAGCGGCAAGCATTCGTCGGATTGTCGTAGGTGTAGCATGGAGCGCGACGCCTTCGATTCCGAGAGTTTCAGACGTTTTGGCTTGGAAAGTAAAATGAGAGTGGAATTCAGGGCAATGAAATAGGTTGAATTGACGATTCCAATTCCATAGATTGCCAAACATGTTGGACTTTGGCATTTAATTCAATTCACACTAATTCCAGGAAGCCAAACAGAGCCAAACTATCAGAAAAATTGGACGGGACAAATTTTACTGGTTACTCTCTCTATTTATAAATAGATGTCGCCGGCGACTTGTAACATCAATTTTAATAATTCTTCTTATTCAAATTTTTTGAGAAATATCATATATTTTGTTATAATCTGATTTATTATTAGAGTTATTTAATCATAACTTAACATTTTACATATTTAAACTAATTTTTTAATAAGATAAATGACCAAAGTTGACGACGACATCAATTTAAGAACGAAAAGAGTACGTTGAAAACCAGTTTTGTTATCCACGGTTTGATCTCAGCCAAAAAAAAAACCACTAGTTTTTTTCGACGAGGGACAAAGTAAACTAAAAACGACCGGGTCACAAAGACCAACGAAACATCACTACCAACCTCTAAACAAAGATGTTAACCACCCATCACCAACAAGCATAAAACGAGTGCCAACATAAAGCTCCATTAAAGCCACCGAGATACACAGTAACTACGACAACTTTTCAGATGACATCAACCAATTGCTTCTCAAGCATCTTCCTGACTATTCTGCTCATCTTCACGGGCCTCTTCATCATCTTTGGTATCTTCACCAGGTCCAGGAAGTTGCAGTCTTAAAAGGTGGCCTTGCTGAAACTGGTAGAACCTATCCACCGCAGAAATAATCTGCAAGAGATTCTTCACGCCTTTGATCAGATCTTCCTTCGACAGATCTTTCAACAAGCCTACCCAATATTTCAAAAGACCACACGCCTGATAAATGATATCACACAGATTACAGATACATTTTTTTTTATCAAAGTAAGCTTTATTTCTAGCTTTCTAGATTGCTCAAGTAATACCGGCCAAACCAGGCACATAAAAGGTATTGCCATTAGGCAAGTATTTTTTTATTCAAATATAGTATTGATCAGTCGAAGTGGAAATACAATCTGCCCCAAACAAACACCCACATAGCTCCACACTGCTTTGGGAATGGGACACAGAAAGAAAAGATGATTTCCAGTCTCCTCTTGGGTGCAAACTCACAAGTAGAGTTGCCTTTCCAATTTCTTCTTTTCATGTTATCCCTGGTTAGGTTTGCATTTTGCTCTTAACAACCAAATGAAAATCTTTATTTTCAAGGGGAGTTTAGCTTTTCAGATATGTTTGTTGGCTTTCTATTGCATAGAAGCATGAATTTTTTTTTGTATAATGATTGCACAGAGAAGGTCCCATGATTAACTAAAGACCAAACAGAGCTATCAGTGACCAATAAAAAGGGGTATCCCATAGTTTCAGTCAATATAGTACCCCATTGTTGCTACAGACTCACATCAAAACTTCTCCTAAAACTCAAGCCCCAATTTTTTTCATGAGTTTCATGAATAGACACAACTTTGTCATTGCAAATATTGTAAAGCTCATGAAAATTGTCAGCTAAGGATTTTCCATTAAGCCAACAATCTTCCCAAAAAAGAGAATTCCTGCCATCACCCACTTTTCTTTTTCTACATAAAAGATAAAGGTTTCTGATCTTAAGCAAATCTTTCCAGCAAGGAGAATCAGTCAGCCTAGGCTTGATAGAGTTAATCCAGGTGTTATTCAAGTACTTTTTTTATAATGGTCTGCCATAAACCTTCTTCCATTTCTAATTTTCACCACCACTTACATAATAGACAAATGTTCATCCACAGGAGGTTTTTGATCCCTAAACCACCTTTATCTTTAGGGGACCAAATTTTATCCCATTTAACCAGATGATATTTTCTTTTTGTCCCCCCTCCCTGCCAGAAGAAGGTTCTCCTAGCTTTATCCATTTTTTGAATCACAGTCAGGGGCAGAAGATACATAAACATGTGATATATAGGTGTATTAGATAAGCTAGCATTTATCAAGGTTAACCTGCCACCAAAAGACATTGAGCTACCCTTTCATACATCAAGTTTTTTAGATATCTTTTGAGGAACTAAATCCTAGTCTCTAACATAAATCCTTGATGGGCCAACAGGGACTCCAAGGTATTTAATGGGAAACAAACCAACTTGGCAATCGAATAGATCAGCATAGTTTAAAGCTAACACATTATCACCCCCAATCATAACAATTTCACTCTTTTGAAAGTTTATTTTCAAACCTAACATAAGTTCAAAAATATACAGAAGTAACTTAACATTTCTAGCTTTTTCCATGTTATGCTGCAAACAGATAATAGTATCATCAGCATATTGTAAGATTGCCACCCCCTTATCAATCAGATGAGGTATCAGCCCAGTAATGAGACCATTCATTTGAGCTTTTTGAAACATCTTAGTAAGGCAATCAGCTGCTATATTGAATAAAAAGGGGGACAAAGGATCACCTTGTCTCACACCTTTATAACTGGCAAAGTAACCTCCAATCTGATTATTCAACTTAACACTCAAAGTTCCATTGCGAACTACTTGTTTGAGTCATAAGAGCCACAAGGGACTGAAGTTTTTGATCTCTAGACATCTGAATAAAAAGTCCCAGTTAACCTTGTCATAGGCTTTTTCATAATCAAGTTTCAACACCACACCAATCTGCTTTTTTCTCTTGGTTTCATGTAAAACTTCATGCAGTGACATAACACCATCCATAATATATCTTTTAGGGATGAAGGCATTTTGACTTTTATCTATCAATTTATTCATGTAAGGTTCTAGTCTTATGGTAAGAATTTTGGTCAGCAATTTGTAAATGCAATTGATTTATTTACAGGCGGAAACAACTTAATGAGTTTATCAAAGAGATACCCACTCTTAAAGGTGACAACTATGGAGAGTGGAAGAAAAAGATAGACCTAGCGTTTATCTTGGCTGAGGTGGACTGGGTTCTCACCACAGCATGCCCCACTGAGCCTGAGGAGCCAGTGAGGAAAGAAAATGAGGCTGAGGCTGTTTGACAGACCAGACAGAGGGACTATGCTCTCTTAAAGATGTTATATGACCTTGAGCATAGAAAATAGACCACAGCCAACAAGAAGTGTATGGCTGTGATAAAGAACACGATTGAGCCTGCAATTGTGGGTTCAATCACGGGGTGTGACACCGTCACAGAGTACCTTGAAAGAATGAAGAGTCAGTGTGACAGAAAGGTACTCTGGTGGTAATTGTGGCATTAGAGAGCACATACTGAGAATGAGCAACATGGCATGTAAGCTCAAAACAATAGATCTGGGTCTCAAGGATGCACTCCTTATCCATCTGATTTTTGCTTCTTTGCCAAAAGAGTTTGACAGCTTTGTTGTCAACTACAATATGCAACCCGAATCTTACTGGACTTGAAAAAGTGCATAGCAATGTGTGTGCAAGAGGAGGACAGAATTAAAGCTTCACATGGTGGTTCTATCAACTATGTGAAAGATAACAAAAGAAAGAACTTCAACACCTACTCCTCAAAGAACAAGGGAAAAGCCTCTGTCCATCAGCCTCAACAGAACAAATTTGCAGTAAACAAGGATCAGTGTCTTCACTGCAAGAAGACAGGACACTACAAGAAGGATTGTCCTTTCTATTTAAAGATGATCATGGCAAACAAAGGTGAGAACATTATTACCTTTATAAATGAATCTCTATATGTGCAATATTCAAAATTCACTTGGTGGATTGACTCTGGAGCAACTGTTCATGTTGCTAATTCATTGCAGGGATTCCATTCGACGAGGACTACGCAAAGAAGAGAAAGATGCATTAAAGTTGCAAATGGAGTCCAAGCTGAAGTTGAAGCCGTTGACGATCTTTCATTAGAGCTAGCCGATGGCTTTATTCTTATACTTAGAGATGTTCTCTATGTACCCTCTCTACAGAGGAATTTGATTAGTGTTTCATGTTTGGATAATGATGGTTATGATTGTCATTTTAGAAATGGCAAGTGTGAAATAATGTTTAATAAAGAATGTGTTGGTCTTGCCATCTTACAAAATGAGCTTTATTTGCTATCACTGCGTGATGATGTGAATGTCGTATGCTATAATGATAACGTTGCGTGCGAGATAAACGAATCATCGTCCATCAATGAAAATAGAAAACGAAAAAGAACTCTAGATGAGTCATCGAAATTATGACACTGTCGTTTAGGCCATATTTCGAGGGGGAGAATAGAAAGACTAGTTAAGAATAATATTCTTGCTCACTAGAGTTCTCAGACTTAGAACAATGTCGAGATTGCATTAAAGGAAAATATGTAAAGAAAATTAAGAAAGATGCAAAAAGAAGCACAGGAGTTCTACAAATTATTCACACGGATATTTGTGGTCCTGTGAAGAGTATAGATGGTTATGACTCGTTCATAACATTTACGGATGATTACTTCCGATATAGATACATTTATCCAATCAAAGAAAGAAATGAAGCCTTAGATAAATTTAAGATATTTGAGGCTGAAGTTGAAAACCAACACGATTTAAAGATAAAGATAGTCCGATCTGATCGTGGGGGAGTACTACGGTCGGCATACCCCGTATGGACAAGTTCCTGGACCTTTTGCAAGGTTTCTACAGAAAAATGGAATAGTGACCCAGTATTCTACACCGGGCAAACCTCAGCAAAATGGTGTAGCTGAAAGACGCAACCGTACTTTGATGGATATGGTGCGAAGTATGATAAGCTATTCCACATTGCCATTGAGTTTGTGGATGGAGGCGTTAAAAGCCGCCATTTATATTCTTAACAGAGTACCCAGTAAATCGGTGCCGAAAACACCGTATGAGTCGTGGACAGTGAGAGTTCCCTCATTAAATCACTTACGAGTGTGGGGGAGCCTCAGCTGAGGGCAAAGTATTTAACCCAAATCTTGGGAAGCTTGATACCAAAACAGTAAGTTGCTATTTTATTAGTTACCCAAAAAAGTCAAAAGGTTTTCGTTTCTACTGTCCAGACAAACATACAAAGTTTGTAGAAACGAGACACGCTGTCTTCTTAAAGGATGAGATGATGAGGGGGAGCATGGTAGCTCGAGAGATTGAGCTTGAAGAGAAGCGGGCGTATGCGCCCACTCCGATGATTCAAAAACCATTCTTTACACTACTTGCTGTCGCTGCATCGACAGTGCGAGATACTATGGTGCAAGCACCTGTTATTGTTCCTCCTGTGACAACGATGAATGAGAATGAAGAACTTGTTCCTCAAGATCTAATAGAACACATTGCCACAGATGAGGGGAGCAAGAACAGCCTCAAACAGAAAATATACAGAATGAAGAGGTCCCGAGGAGGTCTCAAAAAGTAAGAAGATCAGCTATTTTTGATGACTATGAAGTTTATCAGACAGAAGAATTTCAAATGGAGAATGATCCCACCTCATTTGAAGAAGCCATGAGAAGCGAAAACTCTTCAAAATGACTTGTGGCCATGGAAGAAGAGATGAAGTCCATAAAGGCTAATAAAGTCTGAGACTTGAAAGTAATTCCTAAAGGAGTCAAAACAGTAGGCTGTAAATGGGTCTACAAGACAAAACTTGACTCCTCAGAGAATGTAGAAAGATATAAAGCACGACTCGTGGTAAAAGCCTTTACTCAAAGAGAAGGGATTGATTACAATGAGACCTTTTCTCCGGTCTCATGTAAAGATTCCTTCAGAATCATAATGGCACTAGTGGCTCATTATGATTTAGAGTTGCATCAGATGGATTTAAAGACAGCATTTCTCAATAGGGATTTGGAGGAAAATGTTTACATGGCGCAACCGAAAGGTTTTGTCATGGAAAGAAATGAAAGAATGGGATGCCGTCTAAAAAAATCGATTTATGGGTTAAAGCAACTTTTAAGACAATGGTACTTGAAGTTTGACAGCACGATAAAGAAATTTGGGTTTAAAAAAAATATTGAGGACAACTGTGTTTATTCAAAGTTTAAAGATGGGAAGTTTATCTTCCTAATCCTGTACGTGGATGATATTCTACTAGCTAGTAGTGACATCAGTCTGCTACTAGAGACAAAGAAAGTTTTGTCCTCAAACTTTGATATGAAAGATCTTGGTGAAGCTTCGTTTGTTTTAGGAATCGAAATTCACCGAGATAGAAACAAAGGGGTATTGAGACTGTCACAAAAGGCATACATAGAGAAAGTTTTAAAGAAATATGGTATGCATAAATGTAGTCCATCACCTGCACCTATAGTCAAGGGCGACAGATATGGGGATTTTCAATGCCCCAGAAACCAATATGAGATCGATCAAATGAAAGCGGTTCCATATGCTTCAGCTGTCGAAAGCTTACAGTATGCTCAAATATGTGCACGCTCTGATTTAGTATTTGTTACCGGGTTACTTGACAGATTCCAGAGCAATCCTAGAATAGAGCATTGGAAATTGATAAAGAAAGTCTTGCGTTATTTGCAAGGAACAAAAGGCCTCATGATGACATACAGAAAATCAGATTCACTCCATATAGTGGGGTATACAGATTCTGATTATGCGGAAGATGATAGAAAGTCTACATCCGGATATGTGTTTACTCTCGCTGGAGGAGCTATTTCGTGGAAAAGCTCAAAGCAAACCGTCACTACATCGTCCACAATGTATGCCGAGTTTGTTGCATGTTATGAGGCTACGAGGCAGGTGAACTGGCTTAAAAAGTTCATACCCGGTTTAAAAGTGGTCGACGACATCTATGGACCAGTTAAGTTGTACTGCGATAACGAACCCGCAGTAACGTATGCCCACAACAATAAGTCAAGTGGTGCTGCCAAACACATTGACATAAAATATTATGTTTTGAAAGATAAAGTTCAAAATCAAATCATAAGTCTTAAGCATATAAGCACCGCAAAGATGCTAGCGGATTCGCTTACTAAAGACTTACCACCCAAAGTATTTATTGAACATGTTGCCGGTATGGGTTTAAGGGAAAGCATGTGATTCTTGAACTAAAAAATAGCTCAAAATATATAGTAACTATTTTAGAACAGAAAAATGTATTATAGCTGTTAAGTCTATCGACGATTGATCGTGACGATGAAACAGTTCTATGCATTAATCTGTAATGGAATGAGTAAAGTTAAAAAGTAATAAAGATAAAAGTATAAAATGAGATCAAGGGGGAGAATGTTAGAAATTGATCTCCACCTATTTTGGCACAACGGTTTTAATGGGCCCTTGACCTAATCGCGCCCTGATCGAGGGCGCCCAACCTATTATGACTGGTGGGCCCCTGTCGCCAGCGCCACAATAAATAGAAGTGAGGGCCGGCCGAAACTCATTATCTAAGTTCGTTCGTACCGCCGCACCCCACCAACAAACCCTAAACTTGATCTGAGGAGGCGCTGTGCCGACGGAAAGCACCACCGCTGTCACCGCCACGACGACCGTCGTCACCGGGAGATCGACGATGTCGCCGTGACTTATACGCCACTGCTCTCTCTACCGACCGACACTGCTCAAGCGCAGAGGACCGCATCGACAAAAAGCAGATAGCCGAAACGTCTTCCACGACTCCGGCGACCGGATCCGAAAATATTGTCCACCTCTGAACCATAAATCTATTACCGACACGAAACTCTCGAATATACATTTCTAGACCCAGAGAAAAGATTACAATAACTAAGTACTCCGGTCCCCCGAAAGGCCCAAGCTACTGCTCGTGGCCGTAGCCCAGCGACTCCGCGAGGCGGAGGCGCGGCTCGGGAACCGAGGCCGGAGGGCTGTAGTAGTTTCGGAGTCCTGCGTGTCAACCAGCTTTTGTTCCACGCGACTTTTGTTTTGCCTCCCTTCGGCTTTGGCGCCACAAGTCGCAGCAGCGCCTGTCGCGCGGGCAAAAGGCAAAAGGCAAAAGTCCACGCCACGAAGGAGTAGGAAGGAGAAGTCTCCGCTCTCGTCGCCCATCATCGCCAGTTGCAGGCTTGCAGCAAGCAACCGGGTTTTGCTTGGGCTAAGCTAAAAAGCTTATTTACAGCCAAGTGTTTGTTACTGCGCGTGTTTCGCTCGTGCTCCAGGCCTCGCATCGACCGAGTTGTGCGTGGTACACCCAGTACTAGTACTACTAGTGCGAACCAGTGGTGCTCCTGCCTTGAATTTGCCGATCGAGAGAGCGGGCAGCAGGAGGACGCTGCCATCGAACTGCCCCTGTGCTCTGCGAGTTTCAGGAAATTCATGACGTGGTGGTGCACGGCGGACGGGCGATGCCGTGCGGTACTCCTTTGTCTCAGGTGGGGGATCGCTGATCAGTGATCACGGGGCCGAAGTAAACGCAAGCGTCCTCAATCCTCTCCTCGACGAAGCGTTTCGTCCAGGCCCACCACCCCACCCGCGCGGCCAAGCTCGAGAAATGAAAATTAGGCATCTTTGATTGAAGATTTTTTTTATTTTTTCATTTTTTGTGAAATTAAACTGATTTTGTAAATTTTTTTATACAATTTTTATAAAAAATCCGCATTAAGGAGCAGCCAGCGCGGTGGTCAAGGCGGAGGCGGGAACTACCAACCGCGCCCGCGTGGCATGGGCCCGCGCGTGCCGATCGGCCGGGCCGGCGAGATTAGAGAGCGCGCGCGCTTCGCCGGTTCGAAAAAACGGCCCCGGATTAGCACTAACCGTCGTGCGTGCCTCGCTGGCAAAACCTAGCCACGTCACGTCGTTCGACAACGACACGTGTGTACCCCTCCTTCCGATCGCGCCGCAATCAATCGGCTCATAACGCGGTCATTGTAACCGCATGAATGTCACAAATGCTGTTACTGCGGCCACAGTAACCGCTCGTCCTCATTATTAGTACCAAGCGACAACATCGTCACCACACGAAGGCCGGACGGCTGACACGACTCACGTCACGCCGCGCCTGTGAAAAAATCCAGAGAACCCACCGAAAAAGAAAAAAAAAGAAAAGAAGGGAAACTCTCGGCGGGGCCCACGTGCTCGGTAGGGACGGATGAGGACACCGAGACGAAAAGACGGGGACACCGGACGGACGCTCCTCCGGGTTCCCGCGCTCGCGCGGCTTGAAATTTTCTCGGCTCCATCTCCATCGATTCGCAACGTCAACAACAGCCCCGTACTAAAGAAACGGACACCGGGGACACGGAAGGCCCCGGGGCTCCGCTCTCTCGACTCAAGGACGGACACGACGCCGAAGGTCAGCGGACCGGAGCGGAGGAGAGCGAGCGCGAGGCGCGGGGATGGACACGCCCGACCGGCCGCTGGCGCCGGCGGCCTCGCGCGCGGAGGTGACTCACGACTACTCCTGCTACCCCCGTTTCCATGGTTCTTCGAGCGAAGGCGCCTGCTTTCCTTTCCTGCCTGCTGCGGCACTCTCCTTCGGCGCAACGCGCTGCTGCCCGTTCGTTCTCGCCAAGCGGCGAGGTTGAGGAACGCGGCCATTCACCAGCTGCCGTTCCGGTGCCTTGTCAGGCGCTCTGTTCCGCCGCTTCATTTTTTTTTTCTTTTCCGCCGGGGAAAACCGAAAGGCGGTCGCTTTGTCTTCGGGCCAACCCTCCGATGCCGCCATGCCGGCGGAACCGCAGGCTTTACTACTGTACTGCCGGCCCTGTCGCCGCCGCGTTCGCGTTCCGCAGGCTTTACTGTGCTGCCGGCCCTGTCACGGCGCCCGTTTCCTCCCCTACTTTTGGAGGAAGGCGGCTGAGTTACCAGTGATTCAGTGAACTGTGAGTACCACACAGTACACACACGGTTCCTCGGCGCCTGTGGTGCGAGCACGAAGACTGATTCCTCAACCGCGCGCGAGTGGCGTTCCGCTCCAGATCTGGCCGCCGGTCGCGCGGTGAGAGCTCAACGTGGCGCCGGCCCAGAGCTCAGGGATATTACCTAGCCGGCCAGGGCAGATCTTTCGTTTCGTTTCCCCGTTCGATTGATTTGACCGGCGGGAACCATTGCAGAGCAACCAGATCCCTGCGATTCCACTACAGTACAGTAGGTGCCAAGTGCCAACCTCGGCAGAGCCAGATCCGTTCTGCCCCGGGGGCCTGACTCTGGGGTCGAATTGACTGATGATTATAATTAGTGTTCCATTTTGTTAGAGCATGTTTCTGCGCACATGCCTCGGACTGGCCTAGTCGTTTGGATATGTCCACTTAGATATATGACTGCGACGAGACTTCCACGCTGCGATTGTAGTACTACAGAAGGAGCAAAACGGAATTTTTTAGCAAGGTTGCAACATGCGTTGCTCTGTCGTAATTAAATAGTCTTATGCAGGAGAATGCCGTAGTACTTCTCATGTGCTTACTGGTCGATAAGATTGGGTTGTTAAAGTCAAGAAATCTCACATTTATTTTTCGGTCTATCTGAAATCAGAACCCTACTTGTTAGAAGTTTGGCGCCTTGCAGGTTCCCTTTCTAATATCACTGATCGCCTAATTTCGCCTTCTGTTTGCAGGACTCACCACTTTTCAGCTTCATTGATAATCTGTCACCAATTGAGCCTCTCAAGTCGGCGTACACCGCAACCAGTCTCCAAGGGTACCAGTCCATCAACATAACCTCCATTTCCTCCATCTTCACTTCTCCGCATGACAATGCGCAGAAGGAACCGAGGCTTCCAAAGTAAGTTCTGGTGGTCTCTCTGCCACTCATATTTCCATGAAAAGCTTGAACCTTTGGAATGATAAGGTGACAGCCGACACTGTATTTTGCCCTTGTCAGGAGCTCTCTTGCTGAAATTTCTGAAAGTGAGGATTGTGCTGAAGGCAGCGACAGAGGCAAGATTTCTTCTAAGTCTTCGAATACCGTCAGGTTGTTCACCTGCACCAGTACTGTCACTCAAGAGACTCGTGCGGTTACGTGTTCAGGTTTGGTTGAACATCCCAACGGATCGTGCGATTTGTCGCAACCAGCTGGGCCATTTGATACTGGTAGTCCAGATCATAACACGACACCGTGCCATGGTGTCAGATCAGACCTTAAACAGGACAAGAGTAGGAAAATAGAAAATGTACAGACGATTAAAAACACACTGGAGAAAAGGAAATGCTTGTTCTCCACTGAAGAAATCCAGCTCCTTGATGGCAGTCAACCCCCAAGAGACAGTGATGATGTCCTGGGATGTGAATGGTCTGACTTGATTTCCACAACATCAGGTGAACTCTTGGCTTATGACACGTCGATTGATGAGCATCATAGAGGAGTGCAGTTGGCAGTAGATAATGCAGAATCATGTGGATACTTGCTGTCAAAGCTTAAGGATCCTGGTGCAACCAGTGTAGCTTACCATCAAGAACTCATGATGAGAGAAGATCAGATTGAAAATGTTCAAATATTTCAGGATGGTCAACAAACCATCTCAACTGAAGAAATTCAGGATAGCTGCGAGGTGCTTGACCCACAAACTCTATATTCCTTTGAAATGTGTTTTTCAGTAATTGTAACATCGATTGTTTACTTGTTCAGGTTGAGACCCAACAACGTGGTATACGAAGACGCTGTCTGGTTTTTGAGGCATCTGGGTTTTCAAATAATGTTGTACAGAAAGAGGCTGTTGAGGATTTGTATGTATCATGTAAAGGCAAAAAACCTGTAGAAACTACGATCAAACAAGCAAAATTTCAATCACATGTACCACGTGGTATCGGCCTACATTTAAATGCTCTTGCAGCAACACCAAAAGGGAAAATGGTCCGTCAGGATGCTATGACTTCCTTGGTTCCAACGTCAACATTTGAACATGATGTGCATGGGAAGTTGCTCATTGCAGGAGAGAATTTTCCCTATGCAGGTGGTGAGCTGTTAGAACTTCCAATGGATGGTTCTGAAGGTTTTCCTGTAAATGATCATGTTCCAAGTCAAAGTGGCAGCCCTCAAAAGAAGAGGTTTGTTTGTGCTTCTGATTATTTTGAATGGTTGCAAGGTGTTTACAATATTTTATTGCACTTTACTTAACTGACTCTAATTGGCTTAAATGCAGGCGTAAAGCAGATAATGGTGATGATGGCGAGTCTTGCAAGAGATGCAGCTGCAAGAAGTCAAAGTGCTTAAAGCTGTGAGTGCTCTTTGCATACCTTAAGATTTTGTGAATATAATCAAAGGGGGGGCCATAGAACATATAATTTGAGTGAGTTGAAAATGCATCGCATTCTTTACAACCTTTTGACACAATTATCGTACGCAGTTATTGCGAGTGTTTTGCTGCTGGAGTTTACTGCTCTGAACCTTGTTCATGTCAAGGATGTCTGAACAAGCCCATACACGAGGAAATTGTTCTCTCTACTCGGAAGCAGATAGAGTTCCGTAACCCACTAGCATTTGCTCCAAAAGTGATCCGGATGTCCGACACTGGTCAGGAAACAGGGGTGAGTGTTCTGTTTCATATATGAGCAATTACCTCCTCCCAGTTATGTGATTCTTAGATCTTTTTTATGAATTGCAGGAAGATCCCAACAATACTCCTGCTTCAGCTCGTCATAAGAGAGGATGCAATTGCAAGAAATCAAGCTGTCTCAAGAAATATTGTGAATGCTATCAGGTACTTGAGATGGCTCTTTGAATTTACTTGAAGATGGCATTATCTCACTGTGCCTTGTTGCTTATGGTGTAAATGTTATGTTGAATAAAAGGGAGGTGTCGGATGCTCCAGCAACTGCAGATGTGAGAGTTGCAAAAACACTTTTGGTAGAAGAGACGGTGAGCACTTACTTTTCATTATGCCTAACAAAGCCTTACACATTCAATTTTTAACCTTTGCTAGGTGCTTGACCAGTAATAACTTATGATGGAGGCCTGAATAATTTCAGTGGCATTCCCATCAAAATATTTGTGCACACTTAATCACCATAAAAGTACTGGTTTGTGTTGCTTAGTATTCTTATTTGCATGAGTCGCAACTGTTACTTGCAAGTATGACATTCTGGAATCTTGATAATTTCACAAGTGTGCATAATGACTCCCATAGCAAAAAAGAAAACCTAAAAGTTTCACATACAAACAAAACTATTTGCTGTTTAGGTGCTTCTGATGTGACAAAAACTGCATCTTATTTGGGACACCATCCTGTTTCATTTTAAAATGCAGTAAATTATTTTTAATCTTTATATGTGCAAGAAACCCTGTTATTAAATCTTTTTTTGATACTAATGTATTTTTGCTGGCTCTGCATCAGCTGACATTGAACTCACTGAGGAAATGAAGCAAGAAGGTCAAGAAACAAAAGGTTGCGGAGAAAAGGAAAGTGATCAACAAAAGGCGAATGTACAAAGCGAAGACCATCCCCTCCTTGAGCTTATCCCAATAACACCTCCATTTGATCTTGCCAGGTTTGCTGATCACATATTTCTCTCCTTGGATGGGCTTGGTATTTTTGTTTACCAATTTGAATAACCAAATAATCTTTTTCCAGTTCATTACTTCTCAAACCTCCAAATTTCTCAAGCGCAAAGCCACCGAGACCTTCAAAAGCTCGTAGCTCAAACTCCCGGTCATCTTCTAGTAAAGCTACAAATACAATTCAATCTCGCAAAATTTCAAAGGTTGCTGACAGTGGTAAGAATGAGGAAATGCCACATGTCTTAAGAGAAGCTAATTCTCCGAGTAATGGTGTTACGACTACTTCACCCAATGGAAAACGAGTGTCACCACCACATCATGCCCTCAGCGTCTCTCCAAACCGAAAAGGTGGTAGGAAGTTGATATTGAAGTCAATCCCATCATTTCCATCACTCACTGGAGATGCAAACAGCAGTTCTGCAATTAGCAATACCGATGACAAACTCAGCACACAACCTCTTGCTTTAGGTAAGCATTTTTTAAAAAAAAATTGTAGATAGCACTACTGATATTATGAATGTTATCATGAAATTAATGGCAGTATCTTACTCTTATCCTTGCCCACTGATTCAGGACCATCTTAAGGCTGAGAAGGGAGTAGGCCATTACGCTGGAGTACAGCTTGTAGTCCGTTAATGCACCTCACTTCCTGTGCCGCTGCAAGCCTGGAGGTCCGATAATACCAGGGAACTGTAAGTTAGATTGTAAGGCCTAGTAATCTGTATTTGTAAAATATGTTACCTGAATAATCTGTATGTAAGATACTATACTGTTTTGCTGTTATTGAATTCTTGTATTACTTGATAAACCACCTCTCGATGAGGTTCTGTTCCAAACTGGTTTCACAAGCCTGAACCCACCCCTTTCACTGAACAAAATAAGCTACTGGTAATCAGACAGCTCAGGCGTGAGGGTGACATTTGTTCAGCCTGAACTTTGTTCGAGGTTGGTCATGCATCTCTATCCTGCGTGCATGTGCCCTCCTACCCCCATCCGATGCAAAGCGGAGGACGTTGCTCTGAAACCGTCTTAGAATACCGCTACCGGCTGTTGAGACGTCAGTCTCCTCTCCCCGAACTGGTACCGCCCCAAAGTTGCATTCCGCTTTACAGTATGCTCATGGAAAATTCAGAGCAACCAACCAGCCGAGTGGAGGCGGTTGGCTGCGTTTTGTCGCCGCTCCGACAAATCCTCCTCCTTCCAACCCCAGCTATGCCTATCCATGGAGGAACGGAGGATCACATTATAAACGGTTACCAAATGGCAGATGACGATTGACAAAAGAAACCGGCACCGGCACCAAACACCAGCGCATCTGTATTCTAATCTAAACGTGCTGACCTTCGCAGCTGTTGCTCATCTCATCACAGGGCCGGCAACGGCCCTCGCCGTCAGTCAGCCAGTCACTTGGTGGGGCAAGCGCTCTTTCTTTCCTGCTCATTATCATGGCTGCTGCCAATTAGCCGGTGCATTAGGCAGGCCTACCTGCTAGCCTGTCCGTCGTGAATTATTGGATACTACACACAACTAAAGCCATACAAACACACACAGATATATATAAAAATATATATATGAGTGTATATCTTCTCCTAACAAACTACCGAAAACCAGTAGCTTAACACAAGATGCGAACAGCGATCCGTGTCACCACGGCTTTGGCACCTTGTTTATTGTCAAGCAGGCATTGAGGCATGCATGCAGTACTCACAACATATCGGATAACAACATGGCGATACGTCTAGCTAGGAGAGAGGCGTGGTGACAGTGGCACGGCGGGCGGCCCCATCGATCGACCCGTGGCCAAAACTTCTTTATCCCCTTCAAAGAAACCGTCGCGTTTGTCCAGTTCTTGCGCAAGTTGATTCCCTCCAGCCTGGCGCGCGTACCGGCCGCGAGTTCGGTCAATTCGGATGGCAACTGCCCTGGTCCTTCCCTTCCCTTCCCTTCCCTCTCCTTCCTCATCGTCTTCTTTCGTCGTCACATCCCAAGCGTGCTGATGCACGTTGTTGCCCTCAGGGATCGGATCTCCCCGCCGTCGACTCGCCGTCGCTGGGTTTTGGAAACCGTATCGCTGCCGTATTCTGCTGGGCGCATATCCGTAAACCTGAACTCGAAGCAGCGGTGTTGGACTGTTGCATTTCCATATCTCCTCCCTCCCTCGGGTATAACCCAAGTTTAAATAACCCGCTAAACTATGTTTTGATTTATTTTACCTCACCAAAACATTAATTTAGATTAATTTATTCTCTTATAAATTTGTCTTTTTAATTTTATATGCACAAGCATAATCTTGATATAAAACTTTACAAGATGATAAAACACATCATAACACATATTAAAAAAATATATTTTGATTTTTTTACTATTTTTAAGCATATATTTTAATTTTAATCTCAAAGATTAATTTACTATTTTAACGGAATAAAATAAACTAAAATATAGTTTAGTAAGTTATTTGAACTTTAGGCTATACTTGAGGGAAGTAAATTGAACTTTTTATATATATATATATATATATATATTTGGCTGTTGCTGCATCTGTTGGTGATGCGTGTGTACCAGGGTCATTGGCATTGAACACTGCATTTGAAACAGTGGTCTGAATGAACTGGAGTGTAAGCTGGAGCCAGCCAAGGTGATGTGCACCGGTGGATGAAAAAGGGAAGGACCTCTTCTCCTTCGCAGCTAGCTACTTAGCTGGATGCCAATGGCATCTGGTGGTCTAATTTATTTCGGTCCTTCTTTGACCCCGTCCTAATCAGACGTGCATGCCACTAACTGCTCTCGTGCTGTCCTCCATTTGGTGTGTGGTGGCCGGCGGTGACCTGGATTATTCCATCTTCCCGCGTAATCTGATTCCTGTTTATGTTTTGGTTCTTGGCAGTTTGGAACTTTTTATATATCCTGGATTTGTTAATTGGATGCCGGTGGCATCATGTTAAGCTCCCTTTCAAGCCAAGAAAGTGATCAGGCAGAAAAATTTTCACCTGTTTCTTTATCTAATCCAATGGTTATCTCAACTAATGATGAAGAACATGTCGGAAACAAAAGATCAGTGTGTCACTAATTAACACTGCAGTTCATCGATCACTACCACGCATGCCTGTCTAAAAATTTCATCATACATTACCACTCCTGTGGGGAAAAAAAAGAGAAAAATTACAGTGTATATATATATATATACGTGTATGTTTACGAGAATTTACCCTTTCGATCGATCGATCGATCGATCGATCTCACTCACATGGCCAAACGAATTTTACAAGATCACAGCGGGATGGGCCGTGATCTGCGTCACCGCGCGCGAGACGGTGATCAGTAGTGCGGCGGCGCGAAGCAGCCGTGCTCGTCGCAGTGCACCGGCGGTCGGTGCAGGAATGCCATGCACTGGTCGGCCGGGCGCTGGTCGGGCCGGCCGGCGATGCAGTTCTGGCGGTCGTCGATGCGACGGATGTCGAGGCAGCGCTGCGGCTCGCTGCAGAAGTAGTTGTACGAGTAGGTGAAGTTCCTGAGGCTCGGCAGCGCGCAGATGCCCTCGGGGATGTGGCCGGAGAGCTCGTTGTATGCGACGTCGAGCTGCTCCAGCTTGTGCAGCCCGGCCATGGACTCCGGCAGCGAGCCCTGCAGCTGGTTGAAGCTGAGGTCGAGCACGGTGAGCTCGTGGAGATAGCCGAGTTCCTGCGGGAGGCAGGACCGGAGCCCCGAGTTGAGCACGACGAGCTCGTTGAGCGTGCCGGCCATACGCCCGATGCTGGGCGGGATGCAGCCGCGGAGCCGCAGGTTGGCGAGCACGATCACCGACGCCGGCGAGTTGCCGAGGTTGTCCGGCAGCTCGAAGTCGAAGTGGTTGTCGTTGAGGAAGATCGCGTCGAGCTGCTTGTCGAAGACGGCCGCCGGCACGGGCCCGCACAGGTTGTTGAACCGGATGTCGACGTACTTGATGTTGGGCAGGCAGAGGATGTGCTGCGGGAACCCGCCGGAGAGCCGGTTGTTGCTGACGTCGAGCTCGTGCAGGAGGCGCAGCTTCGGCAGCGACTCCGGCAGCCCGCCGGAGAACCGGTTCGAGTTGAGGTGCAGCACCGAGAGGTCCGACAGCAGCCCCAGCTCCTCCGGGAACGTCGCCGCCAGGTCGCCGTGGTTCAGGTCCAGCCCCGCCACCGTCAGCGCGTGCGGGTCGTCCGGCGCCGGCGCGCAGAACACGCCGAAGTACGCGCACACGTCCGGCCCGCACCAGTTGCGCGTCACGTTGTTCGGGTCGTCCGTCACCGAGCGCTTCAGCGCCTGCAGCGCCACGTACGCCTTCTGCAGCCGCGGGTTGTTCGCCGCCGTCTGCTTCGGAGCCCCGGGCTGCTGCCCGGCGGCGAGAAGCGCCGAGGAGAGGAGCAGAAGCAGAGCCAGGAGGAAGACCGCCGCCGCCGGCGACGCCGTCGCCTTGGTCATCGCACCCGCCTCTGGACGCGCTCCCGGTGTCGTTCGCCGAGACTCGGTCGCGGTGATCACCGTGCGTGTCTGTGGCGTCGCGTCTCGCGGTTTGTTTGTTGTGTGTCCCTGCGTTCGTGTCAAATTGGGTCCGTTGATATATAGACAACGCTTCGCGTCTTGGGAGTCGTCGCGCACACGCTTTCGCAATGCGCGTCCGGGATTTACTCCTCCCACTCCCAAATTTTTATTACGTTTTAAATCTGGCTTTAATTTGAAAGGCTGGCTTCCTGTTTATTTTAAATTATTTGATTTTTATGTCTTTTTGCGAGGCGGTTTAATTTATTTTCAGCTGAATTGGAGTGCATGCCTTTTTATTTTCTGCGTCGAAAATGTTGGTGTTTTGTGATCGGTTCACAATGATGGTCGATTCTGTGGCCGATCCTATGGATTTCGACAGTCAGTGCGATGTGGTTGAGCAGGAATCATGTGGTTAGTTATGATGATTGATCATATGATTTTAATTGATTGGGAAATCGAGAACATCCATACGATTATCCGGTACATATAATGCGTTGAGGTTCACCTGAAAGCTCCTGTTGTTGCCGAGTCATTTTCGCGGGGGTTTTTTTTTTCAGCTTGTAAACTACCTACCTTTAGGTTGATGTGCAGTGCTGTTTTGAGAAATGAAAACGCAGCTGGCAATGAGGTTGATAAGTTAATCAATCTTGGACCAACGGCATCATCCATTTTCTGGGTTTTCAAGATTTCGCACTCAAACGACCATCGTGGCCCACATGTCAGTGCGAGGAAATCCTTGGATGTAGGAGTATTTGATTGTGGTGGAGCAGCACCTCCTTTTTTCTCTTTGCCTTTACAATCTCCAGGAATAATTCTGTGTAAATGTCACCGCCAAAGCGGGGCGTGCAAAAAAAGTTAGCGAAATCGATTGCGATCACCCCCACTAACATCGTTTGAAGATCCTGATAACCATCCGTGCTAGTAGTACTTGAGAGCCACTACCGAGTTGAATATAATCCCATTGGAGAAAGCAAAAAGTCAAAAAAAATTAAACCCCACGTATCTCAAAGTTCATGCCCAACCACACCGAAATGGCATCTTCTCTTTTCCCATTTTTCAATCCGCCCAAATGATTTCTGCCTACGCACTTACGAGTAGGAGCCAAGCAGAATAAGTACGTGGACCGAGCAATTCCGCTCCTTTGACGATCACCCGAGCACTAGCAATCCTGCTGGGTCCCCGTCCATTTATAACCAAATCACAAGGCTTCAAAAGCACAAATTCGATGGACCCTCTTTTTGGAATGCGGAATTTCACGGGTATTGTACAGAAATTTTGAAAACGAGAATTTATCCTCCGTTACAAAACAGACCTTTAAATTTTTTGTTGAAGATGTGCTTTGCTTTATAGGAGTACCCTATCGCGGTAGGGCTAACTAATAATGCGTATTCCTTGGCGCCACCTAGCGTCCGCCTGTTTGTTCGTTCGGTGGCCTATCTTTCGACCTCTTCGCCTTTGGTTTGTCCCTCTTCGCTACGGAGTAGTATTATTCTTTCCCTTGCCTGCAGACCAAGAACGCGGTTCTTCGACCTCAAAGCGTCCGGAATAATGCCGCCGGCCGGCCTCCCTCCGGTCCGGCCCCTTCTCTCTCTCTCTCTCTCTCTCTCTCTCTCTCTCTCTCTCTCTCTCTCTAGAGAGAGCGAATGGGATGCCTGTTCCTCTCTACCTGTAGCTTTTTTTTTTTGGAACAACAGGAGGGCAAAGTCCTACTTTCTCTCTCTAGCTTTGGTTCGTGCCATGGAGGCTTGCTGTGGTTGCAGCCGGTGCGTTCGGACAGCGTAAAGGCGCCGGCCGCCGCCGTTGCTTTCGCGCTCGCTGTGGTCACCAGTTCCAGATTCCCTTTCAGGGACCTCCACTCCGGTTGACGCTTCTGGACGTTTCGATCCGGTTGACGCGGACTCGTGTTCGATGCCTGCATAGAACTGTTCGTTACGCGTGACAGCTTCGTTGGAAACTACTGAGCGCTGAGCTTATTATGTGGAGTGGCACCACCTGACTGTGAAATTTCTCATGGGGATGGCTTACCTGATTGTGACTGTCAGTCAGGTTCAGCAAACCTTGGTACTTAAAATCCTGCATATAAACGGGTCGGTAATTCAGCTTTCAAGAAAAATCGTCTAACTCACTCTCCTTTCATTTTGACAGAACAGTATTGTTACTACTGACTGACAAGAAGCTTCCAACATCCATGCAGATTCTGAGACGACGTGAGCCACCTGACCTCCTCTTTCCTTTCCGACACGGCTGACTGACTGACGGCTAGCTAGCGCTGAAACGCGTCGCACGAGCACACACTGTCGGAACACGTCTAAGGCCTCCTTCAGATTGAATAAAATTTTTTCTATTTCTACGTTTTTTTTAAAAAAAATTACGTAATTTATATAAAAATTCTACGTTCCAAGAGCCCCTAAGATCTCTGAAAAAAACCTGAATACTCTATCACTCGTTTGCTCCTTGTATAGTTGTATACTCCAGCTAGAGAGAGCTGGCACGCACAACACAGGCAGGAAGCATGCTTTTGACCAACAGCCGAACAGCCAACAGAAATACAGTACTGGTGAGGCGCATGTCGACGGCAGCCGCCTCTGGTCTGATCCAGGGATTCACGCTGAATCCGCGCCGTGAGTTTCTGATTCGGAGAGAGTTTAATCAGCGGTTCGTCAGGGTCAGTGGCCTGGGATGGTGGTGGTGGAGCTGGTTGGGGTCGAATGCAGGGGGGACGAGGTCCTCTGAATTGAAGCTAATAATTCAGTGGATTTACCGTTCATAAAATTTGGATTCTCTTGTAACCATCCGATTAAAAGTTAATGAATCAGATTTGCTGCAACAGAAAAATAGGAAAAAATAAATTCTCCAAACAGTAAATATGAACGGTGATTCGCTATAGAACTAATTCAAATCACTCAGACCTGCTTTTACTATTACCTTTCTAAGGTGTCGTGAATTTTACACGCCACTACAGAGGAGGCCAGGCTGTGGTGAGCTAGGGGCAGTTTGGCGTGGAGTGTGGTCGATGGAGACCAACCCTGGTACGGCTCTCGCTCCACTTTGTCCTTATCTCGGTATGGGCCGCAGGACGTACGTCGGGACAAAAGGATCCTGTCCCAGCATTCTTGCTTGTTTGGTCACATCGTCTACGATCAGCAGTAGAACGTGTGAACGAAACCCAGAGGAAGGACATAAATGCAACAAGGATGCAAAAACAGTACTACCTGATTGTGTACGTAAATAAAGTCAACAAGGGGCGTTCAATCTGGCCCTTGGCCTTTGAAACAGGCCAATGGGTTTATTACTGTTCGAAGTGAGAAGTTGGGGTCAAATTTGCCCTTTCCCTACATGCCTGGCGCCCCTGCGTGCCATCTCGTCATCCTACGCGCCGTTCGTTTGGTGGCGCGTCGGTCTCAGCCGCAACGTGATCTGCCGCTGCCCACGGAGAAGCCACGACGCATTCAGATCAGAACGGTGTCCGCCCGGCCTGGATCGAACTCGCACGCAGGCACGCGGGTGAAGCGAAGAACTGGTCATCAGGGTCCATCGATCAGGTGGGTCACACGCTTGGAGTGGTTGCGAGCACTGCAGCATCACGAGGAGGAATTTCTTTCTCCACGCCACACCCCACACGTCTCTCGGCCGTTCCAAACATGCGTGTGGATCGGGGCACGCGCGTTCCCTCCGCGCCATGGTTCGTGCTACCTGGTCGTCACCCGTGCAATGAGATCCCCACTTTTTTGCGAGAAAGAAACTCCCACCGACGTCTTGACATTTTGAATTAGTACACTGTTTCTGCTTAGTACAGTACACATTTAAATGTTGGTAATTAAGCAACATTCGCACTGTACTGTTTCTCGTGTGTAAATGTGAAGAGCAGGGGAACTGCTCCCTCTGCCCTGTTCCCCGTTAGAAGAGTATTTCTAAAATTCGATGACTAGGTATGAGTGATTTTTATAAATTTAATTATCTTTATTAACGCACTCTCTCTGTTTTTAAATTGATTTCATCGTTGGCTTTTAATTTCAATTTGACCATCCGTCTTATTCAAAAAATTAATTTAAATATAAAAAATTTTAAGTTGTAATTTAAATAGTTCTAATGATAAATCAAATTATAACAAAATATATGTTATTTATTAAATTTTTTTAATAAGACAAATAGTAAAAGTTGAAGTTAGAACTCAACTTGGACAACAATTAAAAAAACGGAAGAAGTATAAATTATATATTAAAAATATTTTTCACGATGCACCTTATGTTGATTAAATTTATAAAATTCGTTAGTCAAATCACGGTCAATAAATCATAGAAATAAGTTATAAATGGGACGGAGGAAGTTTTTTTAAAAAAAAGAAGAAAAAAAAAAGAGAATAGCTTTACGCTGGTTGCTGTTAGGAGTAGTACAACGAAAGCCATGGCCCATGGGAGGAGGACTGGAGTGCTGATGCGATGCACCGCTCGTCCGACGCGTCACCTAAAAGAACTGAAGAAGCATCCTAGTAGATGACGAGTGGCAGTCAGGTCCACAAAATCGCGGTAAATCGCTCGGTTTTTGTGAAAATCGATTAAATTATTTTAACTCGGTTTACGCAGTTAATCGGTTTTTAGTATAATAAATTTAAAAAAATTAAAAATTTGAAAATTCGAAAACCGATCAAACCAAGCTATTTACCGAAAAACAGTGAAAAACCGCTCAAATCGATTTGATTTTAATTTTAAAAATGATAAACTATAAAAATCACTCAGTAAAAAAAACATAGTCAGTAAACCGTAAAAACTAACTGATTTTCTGTTAAAAATTTAATTTTTGAATTTATCCCTTTTTTTATAGTTTACTGTCCACGGCCACCAAACCGCGCGGCTGCGGTTTTCGCGCCGAAAACGGTAACTGAGACCTGTTGGCAGCGCGGCCCATGGCGGCCCATTCAGGTTTGGATTTAGCCCTGCTTGGGCTCGCGTCAAGTCGTCCAGGCCAACCCGCGCAATTCCACACCCCCCCCCCCCCCCCCCCCCCCGCCCCCTTTTTTTTTCCGGCTTGCCGCTTTTCTTTCTTATTTATGCTGATGCGCGCGAAATAGGCAGCGACGGTGACATCCACAGGAAACTGTTGGCGTTACATGGCTGCAACAGAGAAAACTAACGTCTTATTAACGGCTGAGATTAATCGGTGAGGGGAGGGTGCGTTTCCTTTGAATATCCTAAGAGCATCTTTAAAAGTTCTCTATTAACTCACCTTAAATTAAATTATAAAAAAATAGTCTTTCAACAACTTTCATAAACAACTTCTTACTTTCAAAGATTTTCTGAAATCATACTATTCGAAGATAGATTTGAAAAACTTTCAGGTCTCTAATCTCATCTTAGTACAACTGACAGTGAGACCATTTGTTCATTGGATTTAATTTTAAACTATTTAAGGTCTCTAATCCTATTTTAATATAACTGATCGATTGTTCATTGGATTTAATTTTAAACTATATTTAAATAAGATGTTGAAGGAGACGGTTAAAATAGACTTCGAAATTTTTTTAACTAACCTAAAAAAAATACTTTTTAAGTGATTTTTTGAATGAACTGTTAGAGTTTTTCTTACAAAACCCCTCCTTTCTTATGCAAATATGCAGATATAGCTAGTCGAAAGCTTCAGATACTTAGCTTGAACAGGCAACGGAAGTGGAGCACTCCTAAAAGGAAGACGGGTAGGATGGCGTTGTCGTCCCGACAGAACCCCCGCCCTCCTCGCAATCATCCACGAACCGATCCCCAATCATTAGATTCACTACGACCATCAGTAGTAGCTCGACGATTTCATCGCCTCCAATCTAGGAACACCGATCACATGCGCTCCAATTCGAAGCCATAATCGACGCAATCTATACATCAAAGAGCTCCAGATCACCATTGACGAAACCAGTTGAAATACGCTTCAGGCGTCGTCGAGCTCGTCGGTCGCCGGCGACCACACGTGCGGTGGCGGAGTACGGGCACGATCGAGCTGCCAGCCAAGTGGACTGACCGAGGGTGACGGTTGGTCTGGTCCGGATGGGATGATGAGCACCGGTGAGCATCTCGATGAATTGGTTAAAGCGATGACAGGGCTTTGGAAGTCAGGTACTAGGGGTCTGTAGCAGAGGACTGACTCTGTTCCCAGTCCGGCAACGACGGTGGCTGCGAATCCGAGCTCGGCGACACGTGTGGCATCTCCCGCGCCAACTGCAGTCTCCGTCTCCGGTGCTGTTTGGTATACGTCGGCAGGCACTGCTGCTGCTCATCCGTTCAACTCTGGAATACTAAATACATAAATAAATGGAGGAATAAAATGGAAAAGGCAGAGAGGGCATCAAGCTCAAAGCAACGATCGATTTCCTCTTTCCTTTTATGATCATCGTGATCATGATGATGATGGTTTTGATCTCGAAATTTGAATTCTGAAAACATGAACTCAGGGGAAAAGAAACCATTTTTCTGCAAACTGGAGTGTCCTGCAACTGCGACCTCCATCCATTCCAACGCTCGCAGTTCATTCGATGCAACTACGGCTCCTTTAAATTCGACGTCGATCTTGCACGTCCCTGTTTAAGACTCCTTCGGTACTCCAATTAGGTGACGGCAAACCGTGCTACTACAACACAGTTCTTCGTTAGTTCCTCCATTGCTACTGTACTACCTGGTTGGCCAGCCATCGGAGCCAGGACCAAGCTGTTCGTTCGTTCGTTCGTTCGTTGCGGAGAGGAAATTCTTGGCCAGGCCTTTTAAGGGCCGGCCGAGTTGTACGAGCTTGGAATTGAACGCGTATGGAACCCGCAAAGGATCGACGAGTGGTCATCCATATATACGAATGTGCCCATAAAGAATTGCTCGGTACTGATGCGAGGAATTTCTAGTCAAATCCTTCTCTCTCTCTCTCTCTCTCTCTCTCTTCATTGTAATTGTACAGTACGTGTGTTTGGCTCCTACCACTTTCTCCGCTAGCTTTGAAAAAACTCTGAAAGCCTCGCGTCGCGCAAGCTCAGACAGCCCTCCATTTTTAGTTAACGGATCAAGCGTCAACCCGCTCTCGCTCTCTCTCTCTCTCTCTCTCCCCTACGAGACGTGCTTTCTCTCTCTAAAAATGGGAGGCGAGTAAGGGACAACAAGAACGACGACGACGACGACAACAAGGTGCCTTCGTTCGTTCATCAGCCCAGGCAAGGAATGATCTTGCCTTCCGTCTCTCTCTATCTCCCTCCCCATTTCAAGCTGCATTCTAAGCTAGCTATCGATGAATCGATTGCCTCAACTGTAATCCTACCCATACACGAGCGATCGTTCCCTGCCCCTTCTGTTCATGCATGGCATGAACTTTTACCAGCTTCTTTGTAAAATCCAGCTGGGACTCGCGTGGGATTTTGGGAGCCCCTGCTCGACATTGTGTTTCCCAAATTCGAACCGACATCGCCGTACCTTTCAATGGATTTCCACTTAAACCACATTTCAATTCCTCGAACAACTCCATTGACGAATTTCTTCCGACTTCCCTTTCAAGAAAACTTGTGCATCTTTACAGGTCCATTGCAACAGGTCCCAGGCTGATTGAGCCAGCAGGAGCGCCGCGAAAATTTCAGGCTGATTTTGAACCGGCTGAAACAATATGGAGCAGTACGAGGTGCTGGAGCAGATCGGGAAGGGCTCCTTCGGCTCCGCGCTGCTGGTGCGGCACAAGGTCGAGAGGAAGAGGTGAGCTGCCTACCCAAGTGGCTTCCATAGCCTAGTAGCCTGAAGCGTGCCATGCACTAGTATGCATTGTTTGCTGCTTCCTCCTCCTCCGTGCCGTTACACCTCTGAATCCGTTCCTGTCTGGCTTCGTTTCTGCAGGTACGTTCTGAAGAAGATCCGCCTCGCGCGCCAGACCGATCGGTGCCGCCGATCAGCACACCAAGAGGTATGTATGATCATGTATGCATACTGTCCCATTTTGCCATGATAACACTGCCTTTTGTTGGAAAATACTAGTAGTTCAGTTTGATGCTGAATTGGATATAGCACACTTGCTTGTTTTGGGCCCGGTTCCGATAACGATTTTGAATTCGAACCAGAAAATTATTTGACAAGTCCTTTAAAGGGGAGAGGATTCGAACACCCAAATAAGTCAAACTTCTTTATCACCTTTAGTGCATAACTGAGTTTACTACACCAAAGTTAGGAAACGGACGTCTGCTGGCCCGTTACTATCTCTGAACCTAGAGAATTGATCATTTCTTTCATGCAGATGGAGCTGGTTGCAAAAGTGAGGAACCCTTACATTGTGAAGTACAAGGAATCCTGGGTGGAGAAGGTGAGCATGCACGGTCCCCTGTCCTTGCTGTCAGCCTCCATAGTGGCAGCGCCCAAATGGCAGTCTTGCTCCTGGACATTTCCTGGCATCTTTGAAATGGTCCTAGTGAAGTGTTTATAATTGTTTGTTTGACATGGACTGGTGTTTGTTGGTATCAGGGTTGCTACGTGTGCATCGTCATCGGGTACTGCGAGGGAGGGGACATGTATGTAAACATCTGAAAGTTGTTTTTTTTTAAGAACAATATCTGAAAAGTTATTGAGATCTGAAACTGCAATATTGTTATCTTCATTTTCGGCAGGTCAGAAGCTATTAAGAAGGCTAACAGTAACCATTTCTCAGAAGAGGTGATCAAGTGTTCTGCAACAACAGAATAAAAGCGTGTTCCATATCAGTATTCAGCTCACTGAAAGTTGTGCTCCGTTGTGTCCAACTTTGTTCTGCATGCAGAGACTCTGCATGTGGCTTGTGCAGCTCCTAATGGCGCTCGATTACTTGCATGTCAACCATATCCTTCATCGGGATGTCAAGGTTTTTTTTTTTAATATCAGATAGAAACCTCTCTCTATATGTTATTTGTTCTTGCAATGGCCCAAGGACAAAAATGTTCAGATGCTTACTCGGTACTCATCATGTCATGTGACTGTTTCAGTGCTCAAATATATTTCTCACCAAGGACCAAAATATACGACTCGGTAAGCACACTTTGTTTCTCTTGTATAAGTTAGAGTAAATAAATAAGAGAAAGTGCAATGACAGACTGTAATATCCTTCTCTTGTCTGAAACAGGTGATTTTGGGCTTGCTAAAGTGTTAACTTCTGATGATTTAGCTTCTTCGGTATGTTTTACGCGTGCAATGTGTTTCACACCTTCAGTTGCTTCTACTCCCTCCGTCTCAAATTTAAACATCTCTCTTTGATCGTTCGTCTCATTCAAAAAATTTGTATTATTTATTTTATTGTGAAATGATTAATTATTAGAAGTACTTTAAGCTCAATGAGTTTATTTTTGTAAATTTTTTGAATAAGACGAATAGTCAAATGTTGATTTCAAAAAGTCAAAAGCGTCACTTATTTTTGGGACGGAGAAAGTAAGTCTGATAATGTGTCACTTCTGAAGGTTGTGGGAACTCCAACTTACATGTGCCCTGAGCTTCTTGCTGACATTCCATACGGCTCCAAGTCTGATATATGGTCTCTTGGTAAGGTTCTTCACAATATTCAGCTGCATCGTGGTACATGTCATGTTTGCTGAACTCCTGCAACGTCCAGGCTGCTGTATCTATGAGATGACTGCTCTCAAGCCTGCATTTAAAGCATTTGTAAGTAGTAGCTGGTGTTTTATAGATGACTAATTTCATTGTAAACGACACCTTTGTTGATGGCTTTGTTTCTGATAGGACATGCAAGCACTGACAATCAAGATAAATAAGTCTGTTGTAGCTCCTCTGCCAGTTATATACTCTGGTGCATTGTAAGCCTTGCCCTATACATCTACACATAGTCCTTAGCATTGATGATGTAAGCCATTAAATCAAATATCTTTATTTTTGTTTATGCAGTAGGGGACTCATCAAAAGCATGTTGCGCAAAAGCCCAGATCACAGACCAAGTGTATGTTCGTCACCAACACATTTATGCCAATTTCAGTTCTGAACTCATTCGGGCCTCCCATTTTCTAATATATGGATCCTGTATTTCAGGCTGCTGAACTGCTTAAGCATCCTCACCTTCAGCCCTACGTGTTCGAACTCCAGTCTAAGTCGACTCCTCGTCGTTTGCTGTCTGCTAAACTTCCTACCAGACAAGGCACAAATAAGACTGCATTTTCTGATTGGGAAGACAATTGTAAGCCCAAATACAGTAAAAGCCACTCATTTAAAGTAGAGAGGATTGTGAAACTTGACCAACCAAGTAGTAGACATGGCACTCCAAATTCTAAGAGAGCTGAGAAAGATTGTTCAGAGCCGCTGAATCGACCCATGGATGAGTTGTCGGCCCAAGTTACCAAAAAAGTTGTCAACGAAGTGATATATGATAAGCACTCAAAAGTGACAAGATCACCATCACCTACTCCAAGAAGGGCATCATCGACTCCTAGAAGACGACTGGAACCTTCAAAAACATTTCATGCTACTACACCTCATAAGGAGGTATGAAGTACTTGATAATATGAAATTTCTTGTTTTATAGCCTAAACCTCCTGTTCAGATTCAGGTTTGGGACCTCTTTGTTTAGGCTTTTGCTTTTGAAATTTTAAAAAAGCTGGTTGGTGACTAGTTATAAAAGCTAGCTAATGAAATTTGAATGTTTGCTTCTATAATATATTTTTAGCTTTTTTGCAGACCAAAAGCTAAGAAAAGCAGCCTAAGATGTGCTTTTTAACTTTTTGTTTATTTCATTAGAAGCTTGCTTTTTAGCTTTTCAAAAGAAAATTTTTCATAACTCTGTTTTGTTTCAGCTTTTGGCTTTTCAGATTTTCCACCTTGAAAGGCCAGCTGAAAAGTCGAAACAAACAGGGCCTTAGCTTTCATTTCGTTCATATTAGTCCACATTTTCAGTCCTTATCTCGTAGAATCACTACCCAGCACTTAGAATTTCAGATATTGTTCTTCAAGGATACTTCACAATATGTTAGTACAAATTTTAAGCGAACAAAGTCAACCTGTTCTCACCTTTTTTCCTTTTATATACCTTGCAGCGACCACCCTCCAGGTCTTCAGTTGATCGAATGATTCAAGCTGCACGACGAATGTCACTTCCCCTGCCAATGATTAAAACTCCTGAAAGGAAGCAGGGCAGTGACATCCTTACCAGATTGAAATCTCCTGATGTTTCAGTTAGTGCTCCACGAATTGACAGAATTGCTGAATTCCCACTACCCTCTTTTGAAGAACCATTGCATTCGATCACTAAGATCACGTCGCCATCTATCATTGACCAATCTATCACCAAGGACAAGTGCACTTTCCAAGTGCTTCGTAGTGACAGTGAACACTATGTTGACACTCCTGATATCGACCCTCTTGATAATAGTTCACCCAGGAGCTCATCAGATTGGAGGCAAAATAGGTTCAACATGAGGTCTTACCAACAACGAGCTGAGGCGCTGGAAGGCTTGCTTGAATTCAGTGCCCAGTTGCTGCAGCAAGAAAGGTTTGAGGAGCTAGGAATCTTGCTGAAGCCTTTTGGACCTGGAAAAGCATCTCCAAGAGAGACAGCAATATGGTTGTCAAAAAGTTTCAAAGGAACAGGATTATAGCCTGCAAATGCAAAACTAGGCCTACACTAGTTCGTTCCTTGACTAGCTTCAGGCTCCCTGTACAGTTCCAGTTTTGTGGCTGTGTTTTTCCCTCTGAACTTTTTTTTTTTGGAATACTACACACAGGCTGTTAATTTGATAATAATTCTCTGCATGGTGACTTGTGCCAACAAATTAGATGAATTCATCAGTAGAAAGCAATATGCCTGTAAGATAATATCCGGAGACCATTTTCAGCAGGTTGACGTTTGGAGTAGATGACTTTGAAATGTTATCCGGTACCATGGAAAGAATTATAGTTATTCAGTTTTGCACATTATAGTCAAAGTTTCAGAGCTGCATTTTGCTGTCTTGCACGACCCATAAGTGAATAATTACATTTGTTTTCTTCAAACCAAAAGGGTGCTGCTTTTCACAGTATCTCTATTTTCTTCATGTGTTAAGAGAAATATCTTACACAGTCAACTGGCCATTTCATAGTGACCTAACTGCTAATTTGAGTTTCATTCTGATTTTGCAGATATGCGTGCACAAGTTCATTCAAATTTTTATATTGCTAGAGACATCAAAGAAAGATCAATAAGATCACGTCCTCTGTGATTGCAAGATAGAATATTAACATCACATCACTCAAATATTACCTGTATGTAATAGGTCAAAGAAGTTTGAACCTTGCAAAAGGGCTTCTATCGCACAATACATCATCCACACAATATTGTCTAAATATATGAATTGGAATAGTATAACGTTGGGGAAACATATTTATTGAAGTATTTTATTTCCTGCTTTTACACCAATAGCTTATACAATGAAATATCATAAACTCAACACGGAAACAAGGAACCCAAAAAACTCACTTCGTTTTTACACTGACACCATCAGTTCCAGCAATGATAACTGAACTCGCCATGCCCAAAAACAGCCCATGCTCAACAACTCCTTCAAAGGCTGCTATCTCCTTCCCCGCTGCCAATGCGTCCTTGATTGGCGTCTTGAAGTATAAATCAACAATGTAGTTTGAATTATCAGTGATATATGGTTTGCCACCTTCCATTCTGAGCTTTGCCTCAACCCCTTCATCCTTAAATAGTTCCTGCAATCTTAATAGGTTGTACTTCCAGCAAAACTGAACAACTTCCACTGGCATTGCTAGACCACTTCCTCCCAAGCCAGTAACTAGTTTTGTCTCATCTACAACAACAATAAACTTGTCTGATGCAGCCTCAACCATCTTCTCACGAAGAAGGGCACCACCCCGCCCTTTCACAAGGTTAAGGTCAGGATCAACCTGTTTTGAGACCACAATGGAATGAAATTAGTCATAAAAACAGTTTGAATACAAGAAGAATAAAAAGAGGAAAATAAATCCACAAGTATATGATGAATGCCGCTGCACAAAATTGGCTTAATAGTGGCCATGAAGCTTTTATTCTGCAAGTTCATTTCACGGTGTAATGTTTACCATCACTTTTATTTTCTTTCTTGGTTATTTACTATCAACACCAAGTGTTGGATTCAGATTTTGTATTATTCAAGTGTTCTCTCCATTATAAATTTACGTAAGCAACACAACAGATTCCACTATTGCAATTTCAGATTGCAATAGATTATTTTTAGTGAGAAAAAGGCGCTTCTAGTTGAACCACATAATTGAAAAAAAAAAAAGGATGCACAAATTTTGCATTACTGATGACAAAAGACAAATAACAAAGTGAGCTTGCAAGGGGCATATATGCCGCTAAATGTCTACTAGGTGTGAAATCACTAAATTTAGACGGGCTCAATTGAACCCCAGCCCTCCACAATAGCAGCTAAAACATGGGCACCATTAGCTCCCAGCAAGTCCAACACCAAAACCATGGAGGCATTTCACTTTGGCCTACATTGTCCCAAAATTACCGCAGCAAACAGCATCACCAAAACTTTGTTTTTTCAATGAGAATAGGTACCTCGATTACAACCAACATTTGCATTTCCTATACTAATAGCACTCAGAAATACCTAAGACACAGTTACTGATTCACCTTTCAAACAAGAAAAGCAGGAGGAAAAGGTATCTGTAATATTGAACCTTCTATTATACGACAGCAGTTCTAGATCGAGAGGTACTCCCTCCTTTTGAATTGTTGTCGCTGGCTAGTACAATTTGTTTGTGCTAGCTGGCTACAACAATTTAAAAACTGAGTGAGTATCACTTAAACTACCAAGAATCGATTCGATTGAAGAATAATTTTCGGCTCCAGAATTTCCTCCATCCAAATGAACATAAGATTTGATCTTTACACTTGAAACAAGTAAGGATACACAGGCTGACCTCATCGGCGCCGTCGATGGCGAGGTCGATGCGCGGGTGGTCGTCGAGCGTGGATAGCGGGATACCGAGCGACTGTGCCTGCTCGAAGGTGCGCTTGGATGTGGGCACGCCGACGATGCCGGAGAGCTTGCCCGCGGCGAGGAGCGCGCCGATCTCGGCGACGGCGAATGCGGCCGTGGACCCGGTCCCGAGCCCCAGCACCATCCCGCTCTGCACCTGCTCGACCGCGCGCACCGCCGCCAGCCGCTTCAGGTCGTCCTGCGTCAGCGCCGCCGCCGCCGCCGGCGCGGACTGCGCGCGGAAGACGGCCAGCCGGGCACGGCGTGAGATGCTGACA
>BCLG01001610.1:71780-103643 GCA_001602295.1 Zoysia matrella | reverse complement strand
GCGGTGGCGCGGGCGCCCGAGAGCCCTTGGCGACCAGCGACCCGCGCCGTGCACCGTGGAGGACCGGTGCGCGGGGCTTCACCAGGGCTTGCGGCGGCGGTGGCGGTTCCGACGAGCAAGAGCTCGACGACATCAGCCGCTACCATCTCGAGATAAGCCTCTCCCCATCGTCTTTGCTTGATCTTAGGGTTAGGGTTCCACCGATTTGAGGAAAACACTGTAGCTAGGGTTGGGGCTTCGGGGAAAACTTAGAGGTTTGCTTCAATTACGTTAAATTCATTCAATTGAAGCCATGCCCGAGACCTCAAAGCATCGATTCTCACTGATTTTCGGGTTGAACTTAGGGTTTTAGCTTGACAGTGAGTAATCACACATTAGGAAGCCCTAGCTCTTTAATTGGGCACTAATTTAGGCTTGACCCTTATCTTAAAAAACAATGATGAACATAGAACATATATTGGGGTTCAACCTTAGGCAACGTGGCTTCGATGCCATTGATAGGTCTTCTGGATCAAATTGCCTAAGTATTTGAACCATCTAACAGTAGGATCAGAGATCATACCTTGATCTTGAGATCCCATCTCTGCTTGATCTTGCTGCTGCTGCTGAGCTTCTGTTTGCTGTTTGATAGTGAAAAAACATTTTTCAGTGCTGTGGTGACTTGATCGATTGTGTTGTTCTTTAGACATGAGCTAGAATGGTGAGTTCTACTCTATATCACCTATCTAGAATGAGTTTTTGTGCTTATATAAAGCCATCGTACACTAGGGTAACACCTTGGTGCATTCTCTAAGCTTCCGATCAAAGTTTTTAATTTATAATAAAAAATAATGGCTCGATTACTTAAGTAGTTGAAGTCCACTATTCATAATTAGAACAATTTCCACTAGAACCGATTTTGTAACCATGTTTAACTATGATCATATTCGCACCTAACAGGATTAACTTCCTGTGTCGTCGTCATCGATGGCGTGTGCGCGTCGTGTGATAGTGCGACATTGGCCGGCCTCCCGATGTTGGCATGGAGCCCACTCATGCACTCACGTGGTCCCGCTCCGCAAAGCGCCCGAGGCTCACGCAGGCTGAGGCTCTGAGGATTTCAATGTTCTTCAACACCCCTTGCAGATGCGAAAATAGTATATCTGCCACTGCTGTGACAGTATAGTTAATCCACGCACGGTTAACCAGAGCTTAACAACCACGTGGTAACCGGTTATTATGCGTAACAAACGAGCTAGTAGTGGTTATTATTACACCGAGACAAGCGTCCCTGTCTCCCTGTCTCGTGCGCCTCGACTGTCACGCACGGACTGGAGGAGGAGAGCCAAGTAGGAGTAGCCAGCAGCAGCGGACAAGGATGGATGGCTCGAGCAACCCAAAAGGCCAAAACCGTGTTGACCTTTCGGCTCCGGGGAGCAAAGCCACCCCACCCCAACCCACTGGTTTGGTGTTCGGTTTTTACCTACAATAATTATTGGATTTTAAAATTTCATTTTTCAACCTGCTAGAATCATCAGATACTGCATATTATATTATATGTTGTTGCCTTCTTGAAGCGAAACTCTTAAAGAGTACACTACATATACTCCTATTACTTTTAGCGATTTGAGAGGGAACGAGTTCTTTCAATTGAAAAATAATATCCTCTTCTTTTTGTCACTATTTTGTTCGCATATGTATTCTAAAAAGTTGTCTATAACCTTCTCCACCTTGCCTTTTTTTTTTCAAAAGATATAGCAGAGGATAATGCACTTCCATCTGAATTTGATTCCAAAGATAACAAAAAAAAAAGTTTAGCTTCATCACAACTTTCATCTGTTAAGCATGCGACAAGATTATGACAATCCGAGTCATTCAACCGGTTCATTGAATTTATAGTACTAAGATTAATTATGTGATGTTAAACCAAAAGTAAAATTGAGTGCAAGAATATTACATAATTAAACACCTCTTCAAGAAAATGATTGCAAACAGTGCAAGGTCACTCTCTACAAGAACTCGAATAAACCATTTTAAAACTTCTGATACTTTTGCTATCTTTATATTATACTTCTTTGTTCTTTAATTGATATCGCCGTTGACTTTTAATTTCAACTTTGGCCATTCGTTTTATTAAAAAAATCGATAAATTTTATATATTTTGATATAATTTGATTTATCATTACAGTTATTTGAACCACAACTTAAAATTTTACACATTCGAGCAAATTTTTTAATAAGATGAATGGTCAAAGTTAAATTTAAAAATCAATAACGAAGGGAGTAGTTTTTTAATGGTTTTTTTTGGTGATTTTCAAAGACTGTCGTTCCTAACCTTCTCGACCATTCCTTGAGAATTAATCTTTTGCAATAGAATAAGAAGCTAGAACGCACGAATACATTCATCTCAACTAGGTCATTTTAATATTTCACTGCTCAATTTTAGGCTAATGTTCCTGGTACACATACGGTTTCCAATGCCTCTAGACACAAAATTCAGCAACGTGTAGTGAAAAAAGAAAATTGAATTCAGTCAAGTGAGTTATACATCAAACTGAATGACTAAGCCCTTGAAATATGATTAGGTCTAGAACAATTTTAAATCTGTAATAAGAATCAGGACACAACATGTTTAAACAGCAATTACCTGGCATTTCACTCATCTTGCATCTTCAATCATGAGATTCCAGACCCCTCTCGTTGGCTTCTGACAGTGCGCGCGGTAGGTTTATTCATGTGGGATGTTAGTGTGCGTGGTCCTAACATATACCCCCATCTCCCCAACTTTTCCTTGACCTCTGCCCAAAGCTCTCGTGGAATCCATGGGAACACACCCGGCGTCCCCTCTGTCCTCCCTCCCCCGCAAAAGTCAGAGGAGATAGAAACAAAACCAAGAAAAAATAATATACTAAAACACCTTGACCTTTTCCTCTCCTCTGTACTGCAGCAAGCAGCCAAAGCACCAGCACCGTTCACACGGACACCACACAAGCAAATCCAGAACGGCAAGAACAATCAAATGGAGATATCGATTGAATCATGGTAAAAAAGTGAAATTAAACTGCCACTCAAATGGGTTTTCTTCAAGCTTAGTTCAAGTTGTACAACACAGCTGAAGCAAAGCTACATGCAGGAAGGGAAGTTGTTGAGCAGAGAAAGGAAGAGACAAGAAGAACCACCCAAGAACATCAATTTTTTTCCTCAATTTCTTTCATCTTCTTGTGTTGGATCATCATCAACTTCTTTCTATATACAAAAGCAAAAACAAGACTCCTAATGGAAACAGATACAAAGCCTCAAGCAGACCTGAAAAGAGAGCAGGAAAAGAAGAAGAAATGTTCTCAACTCCAGATTAGTAAAGCAGGGGATTTGATGGATCAAAGCTTTGTACTGGACTGCCAAATGCTAAAACTGGTGCTGTATTGTGATGCTGCTGCTACAGATTAAGATGGTGGATCAGATGCTCTCCTCTCTTCTCTCTTTGATTTCCTCTACTACAAGATATAGTATCATTATCACTCAGTCAACTCCCTGCACCGGCTTCTCCTACCGCCGGCGAGCCGGCGGTGGCAGCAGTGGCCCACGGGGAGCCGAGGAACGGCTCGTCGACGACGTCGAAGAGAGACGACACCGGCTCCATCGGCGCCGCCGAGTCATCGTCGCCGCTGAGGAACAGGAGCTCGTCCTCGCCGGCCATCTCCATGTCCTCCACGAGCAGCTCGTCCTCGTCCTCCTCCATGGACGGCGTGAGCAGCGGCGTCGTGGGCGAGAGCCCGGCGGGCGTGGACGGCGGGCTCGGGCTCGTCTGCTGCTGATGCCGGGACTCGCTGGAGCCCACCACGACGGACGGCGGCGGCGGCGACTCTGTGGACGGGAACTTGTGCCGGGTGGTGCCGGCGAGCGAGTTGCGGTGCGTCGGCGCGGCGTGGTTGTGCTCGCCGGTGTACGTGAGGATGAAGGTGTTGGGGTCCGTGCGGCACCGCTCCACCTGCTTCCGCGCGGCGCACCCCTTCGAGCTGCTGCAACGGTAGTATCCCCTGTTCATGAAACAGAGCAGAGCAGCCGGTGAGATCGGTTCGGTTCGTGCTGGCCAGACTCTGGCTACTGGCTACCTACACGAAGCTCGATGGAAGAGGATTTCAAGTTCATTCACCTTGGGTAGGGAGAGCCCTTGATGGGCTTCTGGCCGTACTTGCGCCAAGCCCACACGTCCGACGACGAGCCGTCCGCCGGAACGTGGCAAACCACCTTCTTCACCTGGTTCTTCCTGTAGTAGTAGTTGCACCGCGCAGCGGCAAGCGATAGCTTTAGCAACTCGAAAAACCTGAGCTTTTGCAAGGAAGAACGAAGACTCGCTGCCATTTCCGTGCAGAGAAACGCTCGGTGAAGCTTACCGTCTCTTGGATCTTGGAACGGCGCCGGGCACCTGCCGCCCGCTCGGCTGCGCCCTCGCCGGAGCAGAAGCTGGAGCGGCGCGCGCAGGAGCTGGCACCTCCGCCGGTGCCACCACCACCGGCTGTAGCTGCTGCTGCTTCTGGGGCGGAGGTGGCTGCGGTGTTGGCAGAGGAGGCAGCACGGGAGGCTGCGCGGCTAACAAGGCCCTGAGGAGCTCGCCGCCGTCCTGCCCGCCACCAGCACGAAGATCCGGGAAGCGCCACTCGTTGGCAGGGCTCGGTACAGGAGGCGGCGCCTGCTGCGGCGGCGGAGGCGGGAACGCGTCGAAGGGGTCGTTGACCTGCACCGGCGGCGGGGAGAGGCGGCGGCGGCAGGCCAGACGCACGACGGCGTCCAGATCCCAGTTGTTGAAGAAGCGCTCCTCCTCCATTTGCAGGCAGGCTCAGCAACCGGGACACGCGACGCGACGCGGAGTGGTTGGCTTTGGAGGCGACGAGACGGGGAGGAGGTGGAGATAAGGGGGGGCGCTGACTTTTGCTAGTTTCTTGATTGTCTTGGAAGAGGGAGGAGACCCGGGGAAGAGTAAAAGGAGAGAGAGAGAGTGAGGAGAGAGATTATTTTTGAAGCCGAAAGAGATGTGGGCAAAAGGCATTGGATCCGGTCCTGAAAAAGGGTGAGGACTACGGGATGGTTTTTTTTTTTTCTTGGGGGCATGGACTATTATAGGGGGTGAAGTAGCAGGCAGCCCCACTTGACTTCTGGAAGATGCCAAAGGGGTGAAAAGGCAGGAAATATCCTTGCATTGATAATCAGCCTCAACAGTTATTTTTTGTATATAATCTCATTAGTTAAATTTATATGTTCGTATCTGCAATAGCTTGATTGTAATTATATAGTGCCTAGTACTAAAAGATTTTTGGTTACCAGGGAGTACGTAATGCTGTAGATGATATGTATATATGGAGTACTACATCAAAGCTACACTTTATAGAATGTTAAACTTTATTCCACTAAATTTTTGACATGTTGCTGTGGTTTCCCTGATTCTGATTTGCAACATTATGTGCTTGCCATAGCTCTAGTTTATTTGGTATTTTTTTATTAAAAAAAGATAATGTTGATTAGCAATGTGTATACATGTGCAAGCATGAAACACATATGCACATATTTTGACATTCCTCTCTTATTAATGGAGACTTTGCGGCGGCACACTACGTCTTTTCAAAGTTCAGGATAAATGCATAGACAATGATACATTTTGACTTACAATGGCGTTCAAACCACAGGTCGGATAGTATAAAATGTCATCTTTTAGTGGAAATTGTTCACACTTGCTCATGAAAAGGTGAAAGAACATCAAATTGCATCCTATGGTCAGTATTTATTTTTTTTTGGTATTCGCTTAAATGCATGTATAAATAAGATCTACTATTCAATAAAAAGTTAAAGTGATATAAAACTCTGTAACTGTAGACAACATGCCACGTATAATTTTACTAGATCGGCTAATTTCAAAGGAACTTATGAAAGTGGCAAGGTGTTTGTACGAGCAAAAATAATGCTAAAGCAAGTTGACCGAATATTTTTCAAAACAGCATGTAGTCAAGTTGAAATGTGTTTGTACCATCAAGCCACACAAAGTAACAATTATCTTTTCCACGCAGAAGGATGTCCGTAATAGACTACAAAGGAAGTCAACCATTGCAGGCTAGTTGTAGATATTATATCCGTGTAAAACAAATAATCCATGGGCCATGCATGTGTTGAATAATTTTGAATTTATAATGCAACACGTATATTTTTAAAATAAACATGGCACTATCAGCTTAACAGGAGTGTTGTGATGTTTTAATTAGGACCATGATTATAATGTATACAAACCAAAACTCCACGGTTTAGCTCGCAGTTTGTGCATGGATTCAATAATCAACTCAACGTTTTCCGCACAGCGTGTGCTCCGTACCGTGGGGCCCGGCGCGCAGCCACCTGGGAGCAGGTCGGCGGGGCGTGGGCGACGACCTCGCGCGGAGGGGAAGCAAAAGTCGCACCCTTTGACCGCACTCCCGCGCGCGTCCGCAGCCAGCCACGCGGTACGGCCGCGGCGTGGCCCCGCGGTCCCACTTGACGGCGGTCGCGTGCGCCAGGGGAGGACCACCGCTAGCTAGCCTAGCTTCCACACGCGTCGGCGCGTAGCGTGGTCGCGCTGCCAGTGGGGCCGCCGTGTCGGGCGTGACGTACGCATGGGCCATGGCGTCGCGGCTCGTGAGGACGAGCTGAATTGACACGATTTTTTTTTCCTCAACAGCAGGGATTAGCACTGCTGGTTCAAAAAAAAAAAAGCAAATATATGAGAACTGATTGTTTTTCAATGCAAGAGAAAACTGAGACTTGGTTTACCATCTCTTGTCTTGATTCTTAAAGAGAAAATACTCAATTTGGTCCTGATCAGATGTGAAATTATGTCAAAATAGTACGTAAAAATGTTAAAAATTCTCAATACTCTATTACGTTAACAAAATATAATTTTCATCATTTAGATTGCTTTAAGTGTCTGTTTTGTTAAAATAAAAAATGGTACATGGAAAAATAATAAAAATATAATATATTTTCAAAATATATGGAAATGATACATAATTGAGTTTAAAAAATATTTCAAAAACTTTTTATTGCATTGATTCCAAAAAGATGATGTTTCAAACGGATCTGATAACAGAACTATGGTTTAAAAGAAAAATTAATTTAAAATAAAAAAATCTAAAATTAAACTGGTGTGGCGTGCCATGCATGTGTAGCAACATCATCATAGGAATGAAATTGAGTCTCTAATAAAAATTCAGGTACTAAATTGGACTCTTGAAAATTGAATGATGAAATTGATTTTTAATATGTAGCTTAGAGACCAAATTAAGTACTATTTTGCATTCCTTAAACGACAAAGCCACATCACATTGATGTGAATGAAGCAGTTCAAACCCAAACAGTTGATGCCGTCCCCGGCTTCTGGCGACAGTTATGCACAAATGCAAATTAAAACCAAACCGTCGCACTGATTGTTCGTTTGAAAATTCAGTAGCATGGGCGCCCATACATATATAATCTTAAATCGTGGTGATTGAGTTGATGTTCACCTAATCACCTTCATGATAGTGTTAGTCTTGATTAGTTAATGACTCCGACAGTTAGTCCCCCTTTACAACATGGGAAAATATTTCGTTTCCTATATTTTTAATATGTAATTGTGTGTGATTTCTGTTAAATTCATTCATTCCAAAGGAGACCATAAAGGTTTCCTGCAGCCCACCAAATTAATGCAAAATGAGATGACACAGTATACCGAGTCAGATCAAGAATATGAGCATGAATTTTTGAAGATGCATATGGTTGAATTCTACGCGCAAAAGAGGCAGCATATCGTGACATCGCCATGCATGTAGGAGTACCTTTCCGTGAAAACTAGTGCTGCGTGGAATATGCAGAGTTTATTCATTGACATGCTTCGGAATATATGCATGGAAGAACATTCTGCCTTTGTTGTATTGCATCGCTGCGGACTTTGGTTTGAGGAGAATTCGCGCGCGTTGCTGAAATGCAGGCCGAATCACCACACCAAAAACAAAAGAAAATTGAAAAAGAGAGAAGGCCGTATGTATATACACTCTATTCGTTTATAGTAGCATCTATAATAACTATATAGTTATCACCCACTAACTATCAAAACTAACACTACAACGAGCCACATCATTTTTTTTTTATTTTCACCGTTCAATTATAGCTTTGGCCGTTAATATTTATCTGCCTCTCTATTTAACCTCTTGCTGCCACGTGATGTAAAAGACTGGCGCCCCCTCCTCTCTCCGTGTCAACCAGGTGTTAATCACCAAAATTAATCACCTTTTATAATTTTTTTTAATATAATTGCTTTGCTTCTCATTACTTATTTTAAATATTTTAATATTCACTATAATTATTTATAAATTCCCGTGGCTACCCGCGTGAAAATCATTAGTTTGAAGTATAAATGAACGGAGGGAGTTGTTCATGAGTAGATTGAGGTCAAAACTCCATAAAAGCCGTCGTAGGCGCGGCTCTAATTATAATGCAATAACGATATAATGCGAGGGGATGAATCAAATCGACGACGCAGGCGCTTACGAAATCCTACCCTGACTTTCCATACATGGCGAGTTGGCATCGCACAAGAATAACGCAGGAACCAGCAGTGCCGGAAATGAAAACCAGGCCCATAACTTCTCGAACGCGTATAGCTAACACCGTAATGTACTCAACAGCTCTCCTAATTTCATTTGGGTGTGTTCGGTAGGTGAGTTATTGCTGCGTGGATTACTGTAGTAAACTGTTGCTGCAGTGAAAATCTATTTATTTGCTGCAGCCACATCCGACGCTGCAGCAGTAGCCTCATCTAACGAACGGGCCCATTGAATTTGAAGAGGAGATGGGGGGAAAAGAAAAAAGGAAATGAAGAGGAAGGGGCTCCAGAAGGAAGAGAGGAACCTCCCCTCGCCGTTGAAGCCAGGGGTGCTTTAGTGCACACGACACATAAGGGTTGTCTCCATCTTTCCCTGCGATCCAAGATTAATTAGATATGCTGCTCCATTTGGCTACATATACTTGTCTTCCGGCAAAAAAGAAAAAAAAGGGTCCTCCTACATTGCTTGGGATCTTGGCTACACTGCTGAACGTTGTCTCATGGATTATGGTCGTATGGAATGTACAGAGCTTCGTCAGTTTGACTTAGTAGGAGTGATTTGTACTCTTTTCGTTCTAATTTGTAGGTCGTTTTATGTTTGAGTTTGAGAACGAGAATTAAAGAGAGTGAAAAAAGTGAGGCACTGGGAATTAAAGAGAGTAAAAAAAGTGAGATGTGTTGAAAATGAGAAGGAGAAAGATAGAGATAGAAAAGCATTGAGAAGAGAAAAAATGTATTGAGAAGTGAGAATGACTTATAATTTTGAAAAATTTGAGAGCTATAAAATAATTTATAATTTGGGACATATATCCATGGACCTTACATTAATATTCTCACGCTAATAGTATTACTTACTCCATATAAAAGTACTATAATCGTACGTCAAGCTGCTTGTACCGGTGACCGGCGTGTAAAACAAGCCGTGGTTGAAGTTGCACAAGAAAAATGACGCCGGATCCGCACGTAAGGTACGAAACAACGGCTGGATTAATGCTCGATTCCGTGGTCGGGATTCAAGAATGAAGGTCAGATTCCACTGATTTGAATGTTATATTGTCATCGGAAGGACAACAAGTTCAATTTATTTTTTAATTAGAATTTTTATTTAAGCAATAACAATTTAAAAAGAGAGAGTAGAAAGCAGTACCGCTGCCAATTGCTGTCCTGCGCTCCTATTTCTCGCGATACATCTATTCGTGCACATTATATGTCGTGTAATCTTTGCCCACATACACATTTTTATTTTTTAAAAGTTTACTAACTCCGTCGTCCAATAACGTAAACGTATTTTAGTGAGTTTGTATTTATTAAAAAATATAAGAATTTGAGGAGCGTCAACACAATAAATAAAAAGTGGTTGGATAAGTGAGAAGTTTTTTGTGTGTTAAAGTAAAAATATAATAATCTTTTAGTTTGATTCTTATTTTGTATTAAAAAATGTATAAATCCTTAAGTACGAAAAAAAAGTATGTCGATAAATTTAAAAAATACGCGGTCGCGATCATGCAATGCCAGCCGGACGGATCCCATCCAATCCGAGCAGCAGTGCACATCCAGACGGACCGGTAATGGTATTCGCTCGTGTCCATCGGAAGTGCGCTCCCCTGCACAGTTCCGATCCGGCCGCGCACCGAAATACGCGGTCTACGTCGTGATCATTGTGATCGATGAACTTTCCGATCTGGACTTGTCGTAACAAGGGGATCTGGCTGGATTTTATCAAATTCTTTCAGATTCGAGCGATCGAGCAGAGGTATCAGTCTCCGTTTTAAAATATAAATATTTTTAAATTTAAATAAAGTTAAATTTATTTAACTTTTACTTAATAATATCTACTCTACAAGTATAAACATTTCTATGGTCGCTCAAAGTCAAATTTTGAAAAACCTCGATGTCACGCATTCACTGTCGGAACTCTTGAATCGGAATAAAGTTCTCATTACCTTTGTGCAGTTTGTGTGAGATTCTCAGGTCCCCGGCGCCGACGTCCAGCTCCATGCCCACTTGGTAAGATGGCGGCGCACCTCCGTTGGAAATCAGATCGTTTATTTGCCTCGGGACCAGATCAGTGAAAACTGGACTAATCGTTGTCCGCAGCTCGTGAGATGCGTGTTCCGTAATCACCATGTCGCCGTCGGGCTACTGGAACCGGCCTCGTCGCCGGAGAAGGGACTGTGGTCTGTCCTGGGGTTGGCGAGAGGAGAGGAGAGGAGAGAGGCTGCCAGCCCGTGTGGGCCGTAGGTCGCTGCTCTACACGGGGAGGCCGCCAAGGGAATCTTTCAGGCCGTACACGTGCATCGACTGGGGGCTGGGGCAGGCCCACTACTACCGGCCCATGCATCTCCGTAGGCATCGTCGCTGCCAGCCCAGCACCGCATGGCCGAACCGGATACCGCCGTGCCGGCGGGAGCCTCCTGCACATCAACACATGCTTTCCTTTCCCTCCTACTCCTACTCCACCGTCCCGCCACGACGGTTGGACTGTGGGGGACCGCCGGACCGCTACACCTCTGTAAGACTGTAACCTCCTCCGCCCAACACCTCGTCCGACGGATCCGGGTCCGGTGAATTGGAGGAGAAAATTCACCGGACGAACACGACCAAACAGCGCTCGTGCTACAGTGTTTATGCTACAGCAACAAATAGGAAAAAATGCTTCGCTTCCTCTTCTATGTTACTGTAGCACATCTCACGTGTTACTGTACGCCTAGCACGGCGCGCTGCCCCCGTGGGTCCACCTTTGCGGGTCCGACACGTCATTGGTACGAAACCTTGGCCCCGCCGGTTGGCACGTCATTTGTTAGAGAGAGCGAGGCTGGGACAGAGGAGCAGACGCCCGGAGAGAGAAGACGAGAGCGAGGCGCGTCCGTCCGTCCGTGGTGGTCGGTGCCTCCGTGCCGTCCGTCTCCTCCGGCGCCGGCGAGGAAGGACGAACCAGAAGAGAAAACAAATGGCGCCGCCGAGGGCAAGAACACCGCTCGGGGCGGTGGCGGCGGCCGCGCTCGTCGTCGCCATCTTCATGCCGGCCGCCGCCGCGGCGGCGGCGGCGCAGGCCCCGGCACCGGCACCTGCGTCCACCAGCGACGGTACGTACGACCCGCCGCCGCTTCCCCTCGCCTTCCCATCGGCCACATTGCGGTCCGTGCGGCCGCTTACCTGCCTTAACCTTTGGTTTCTCCCTCGCATCGGTGGCGGCCCGCTCGGCGCGCAGGCCGCGTCTTCTGTTCGCTTCACTCCCATTGCGGTGAATTCCGTCGATCCGCTCGTCCCGGGGATCGGAGAGGAGACAACGAGGCTCAAATTGTGCCCTCGCGTAGATTATCCTCCCCCGGCACCATGTGCGCTGGGCTAGATCCTCAATTTTTTTCACACTTTTTAGTTCTTCTATTCGTATATACGCGGAGGTGTTAGTTGTCAGAATCCGATTCTGTCAAAAAGAAAAAAAAGTTGAGCCCGCAAAACGCTGCCACGACCCACGGTTTCCAAGGATAATGCAGGGGACGATACCTTCCCTTGTGCCATCTTTCAGTCCTGGCACGGCAGATTCCTTCATTTTTGTTTTACAGGAGTTTCCTTTGATTTTTTTTTTTTCACTTACGCAGTTACTCCTAGGCAATTCATTCATTGTCCGAAAAAAGCTCCTAGGAAATCCGTGGGAGAATTTTTTTTAAGAACGCGGTTCTGCATATGTATGAATGCATCCTGTCTCCAGATTTGGAGATGTCAACCTGCCTGCCAACTGGTGCCAGAGTTGCAGAGGGGTCACAGATGGACTCGTAATTTTTAGGGATGTTGATCGTGCCTGCACCACCTCTTTGCATTTGCTAATCGATAGAAGTGGGTATGGGCATTCTTTCCCTTTCGTGCCATAATCAAGTTTCGTTTCTAATGAGTGTATTGAAAGGGACCTTCGTGTGCTGAAGTTCAGTACATGTACTCGCCTTCTTGATTTACTGTTAAGAAAAGAAAACATTACTAGGCAGCAAGCATATTATGAAATCCTCATTCAATTCTTTATAACTGTTGTGGTTAGTTATGCTTGCTGCCTGCCTCTAGTCTTAACATTTTTGTTTCAACATCATGCCATCATACATCGGCGATCATACCGCTGGTACTGATGAAGTACTCCCACCGCATGTCACGGCGGAACAGCACAGTGATTTTTGTTTCTGCTTAGCTGTCTGATTCCTCTGTTGTTGTTCCCCCACAGGCACATCGATCGATCAGGGGATCGCGTACGTCCTGATGCTGGTGGCTCTAGTGCTCACCTACCTGATCCACCCGCTGGATGCCTCGTCGCCCTACGGGCTCTTCTAGACGCCGACTCCTGATAGGGCTTTTAGCTGCGCAAGTGAAATTGTCAGTAACATTTAGGTGAGGTTGGAAGGTCTGGAGTGATCTTGATTTGTAGGAGTATCGATCGAAGCTTTTTTGGTGGTCTGATTGGCTGTATCGGATTCCGTGATTTCGCGCCCACTTGGTTGTGCTGGATTCTGTTTTCGCTGGTCCCGTGCTGATTGTGATTGACGTGTGCTCGTGTTGCGGACCACGTACTGGATCGCCCGCGCGCTGCTGAACGAGCAGGATGGCGGCTACCCCAAACAGGGGAGCTGCGAAATCTGCCCTCCCATCGATCAACAACGACGCTGTATCGACTGGATCCCATTCCCGCCTCCGACCGTCTTTCGCCACCCTCGCTGGTCGCTGCCGTATGTCTTCAAAATCGCTGCTAAGCGACGGTGACAGGGGAGGGAGATGAACACGTACGTGGGGCTCATAGGGGTCAGACGACGTCAACGGCGCTGGCGTCCCCTGTGGTCGGTGATCTTTTTTCTTCACTTCCGAAGGTGGGATGAACGACTGCTTCGCGTTCCTACGCGTGTCCCCTGGTCCAAGAAATTGAGGATGTCGTGTATTCCTCGAGTTTATCGGCTGCATCAGTTTACTGTATTTAAATAGAATGTTGTTAGTATTTTGTTATACTCCTTATTATGCAGAGGTATATAATGCGTGAAATGAGGTGGAGTACAGTTCACCATGCGTGGGTGCGACTGCTTCAATCTTGTGCTCGTGAGCAACGTCGCCCGAGGCCCGGCTACATCAAATCCATGCACGTCAAGAGCTCCAGTTTGGCTGGCTGGATGCCCATGGCACACAACTGGGGCGCACATTGGCACGCTTTGGCGTACCTCACGGGTAAACCGCCCTCCTTCAGAGTCACCATCGCAGACGGACAGACTCGTATTCCCCAATATTTTCCCAAGTGGCTGTGGCTGGACGCTCGGCAGGACAGTCTCAAGCAATCTGCAGTTCAAGTGATTTATATTACCTTCAGCTTGTATATCAACTTCATTCTTTCTGATTATGTTGTCAACTACTTCTCTCTTCTAAATTTGTTCTCGCTAGCAGCTCAATTTTAAGCTAACCAGCTACAACAAAATCAGAATGGAGGGAGTACCTTCATATTGATTTTTATATACATGTAAATAAGGATGTGTATCCATTGTGTCACCTAAATTTGATTTTTATTTCTTGTATACTTATGTAACGTAGCTGTGAATTAATGAACTATATTTGCCACGAACTCAAAACAGTCAACCTTAGCTGGTATGAAACAAATAAAAATGGTACAAAAACAATTTTGATGAGGAAAAAGAAGTCTTCACGCCATTATACATACAATTAAGACTAATATCCCTCCATTTGCAAAATGGAATCGTTAGGATGATTTTGTAAACGAAGGGAGTACATTTTAGCATACCTTGGTCTCAGAGTGAAAAAAGAAAAATCAAGGACCTCTTCTCTCCCCCCATTTACTAGCATACCTTGGTCTCAGAGTGAAAAAAGAAAATCAAGGACCTCTTCTCTCCCCCCATTTACCTGAACATTTTTATAGTCACCTTTCTTAAAAATGTCCAGAGTCCAAGGTGCTAGGCAACAGCCAGCCTCATGAGACGAGGTCTCAAATCCTCCATTTCTCTTGGTTCCTAATTCTATGCGTTGAGCGATGGGGGAATGAATGCAAGTTCACACATGTAGACCTGTGTAGTGGCATTAGGATGTTAATTAACTATATAATATATGAGGGCCAAATTGAATGCCACAATAGTATGATGTCACTTACCCTATAGTGAAAAGTGGACCCAGAGTAATTCAGCAACTCCACATTCCGTACTAACCCTGGGTAATTTCAGCAACTCTCCACATTCGGTGCTAACCCTGGGTAATTTCAGCAACTCTCCACATTCAGTGCTAACCCTGGGTAATTTCAGCAACTCTCCACATTCGGTGTTTTCAAGTGCTACTACACATGGCCTACAACATTAACATCATGGTCGCAGGCACCTCAAAAAAAAAAAATAGCAGCACGAAAAGTTTCCTCTGTAAGATGTAGTCAATTCACATACTAGAACAAGCAACAAATTGAAATACATCAACAGTGTCCATTCACCTAGACGTGTAAAGAAAACTCCATTATCTGATAACTGAAATGCCCACTGCTCAACCATCAAATAGTAACTTCTCACCAGATACTTTCACCCTTGCTCACACAGCTCTTCAAACTTGGCCAAGCTGCAAAATAAAACAAAGCGATGTGTGTCATTAATATGAACAAGAAAGTTGTCTAAACATATAGCAATTTAAGTAATATGAGCATGATACATACTATGCCTGGCAAGCATAGAACATTATAGCTAAAATTGTAATATGGATCAGAGGGCTGGGAGTTCCAGAAAAACAGTTAGGTAAAAAATTTCAACTATAGTCAATATACCAAAAGATCGACTTATCAGAACGGACCTTCTGAGGAGAGGCCTTGGGTTATATGGGAACAAACCCTTCTTTTGGAGTTCTTCCACCGTTCTCTTTAATGATAAAAGACAAGCTTTAGCACTGAAGAATAGTTTCTGTGCGTTCATTCCTTCTTTACTATAGCTGCAACTGGCACCATTTGTATCTTTGGACGTCCTCTGTCTTTTACAGTTGAGCTTTATTATTTTAGTCTCATATACTGAACAATCAACAAAAGCATGCCAAGACTGGGATACCACTCGTAAGCACCTGTATTATATGTGTGTGTCAGATAGAGAGTTCACATTGCTCAAAGATACATGTACTTTTGCCGACATCTGGAACATCAATAATGCAGGAAAAAAGAAACAGGCTACTAACCTTAATAGATACTGAGCACATTCAACACCGACATCTTTAGATATGAGATAATCAACAAGTACCAAGTGATCATAGTGGAGCTGCAGAACAATTTTAGAAATGAAAAAAATCATATTATGCTCCAAATAGATATCATATAATGAAATCTAAGAACAAATACTCCCTCTGAATTTAAACTGTTTAACATTTTGTGAACTAACCAAATTAAATCCGGAGAATGGAAGATCCAGGGAAAAATATTAATAGGAGACAATATGGTTCAACACATGCATTACTCCTAGAGGGCTAGACCATAAAACTTTCACACATGTTCAGCATCAAAATGCATGACTAAGAACTGAACATTAAAATGCTTCCTGTCAGAAATCACTATGCTGCTAGCAGATTTAGCAGAAAAGAGGAAAACATGTATATTGGCTCACCAGCAAAAGCATCAAATGGAATAAGAGAACCGGATCAAAAATGCTTGAGAATAGTTTTGCACCAATCAGTTCGGTAGCTTCCATGCCATCCCTGCAATGTGAACGAAAAAACATAACTTACTGGTGCGTCAATTGTGGAGATAACTTCAGTGTTGACTTATATCTTCTTACTCACAATTTCATGGAAATTAGTGGAGCATCCAAAAGCTGTAAGAGAATGCTGAATAGCATGTCATCCTGAACTAAGAAAAAAAAGATATTACCAAGACTGTTCAGAATTTCTATAAAAAAAAAAACGAGACAAGCCTTTATCTGTCTTAGGAACATGAAACCTACAGTTGTATAATATCGAACAGAAATTTATAAAATTAACCACCAGCTATATGTCATTTTAAAGAAGACGTATACCTCTTCCATATACAATTGCAGAAAGGATAAGGAAAAATCTGTGGATAGTTTTGGGTCAGAACTCTTGTCCAGGTAACACTTTTGAAACCAGCCTGAAATTTCTGACAAGCCAAAACAGTTGCAATGATCAATGCAACCTTGTGCTTTGTGACTCAACAAATAATTCTCTTTCTTACATGAGCATTGAAGTTTACCATCATTTCTGTTGCAAGACAAACATATGCAACAACTAAGGAACAGATAGATAGCTCGTCTTTGCAAGTGCCGAGTTGATTTATACTGAATCTCATCTAAATCTACCATGTTCAACAAAAATGGAGATCCTTCTAAACAATTATCTGGTTCAACAGTATGTTGTAAGATAGGTTCATGAAGAAGATCTTGAAAGTATTGCTGCATTAATTTCAACCAACAAACAATATGTGAGCAGTCCTGCTGCATGTAAGGCTTAATCCGCATCATTACCACCTGCATTGAAAACCAAACGGGGTTATATGCATATACTGGTCAAAATTGTTCATGTCGCCATAATAATCAGTACTCCCTCCGTCCCTAATTACTTGTCATCCTACAGTTTACAACTTTTCTCAATTTACTTGTCATCTTCGCTTCCCAATACACCTTGCTCCATTCCCAATACATTCACATCTCTATCACTCTCATCCTCGTTTTCAGCACATTCCACCTTTTTCACTCTTCTTAATTCCCGCGTACACAACTAGGATGACAAGTAAAAGGGGACGGAGGGAGTAGTAACTAACAAGGGATGCAGAAGAGCTCACAATATCTGAATTTACCAGAATTTTGTGCTTGGAGTATTGATAAAGACTTTTAGGGCCACGATGTTGCTCTTGTAAGGAAGCTGCGAGTTTGGGAACTATATCCACGAGTTCCACATACATATCTTGTCCATCTGTACCTTCTGGAGAAATTTGCTCAAGTAAAGAGCATAAAAGTTGGAGAAGACTGCCTGTCAGAATGCCTGAGTCCACTAAATTATGACACAAGCTGAATTTGCTTTCCATGCCGTCAATGAAAAGTTCTCTAGCATCTACTTGATGGAAAGATTCCCAAGGCATTTTCTGAATATGATGCATGGATAGACAAATGAAGTCATCTCTCAATTCGCTGTCATTACGTTTAAGGAACTTTGATATAGCATGTAATACTTGAAAGAGGCTGGCCATCATTTGCCCACTGTTGCCAAGACAACGCAGCTTAAGTAATGTAATGAAGCTTGTGACACTGGTGCTTGTAGTAGCAATGTCATGGCAGTTGGAGTCAATTTTAGAAGGTAAAGCATTACAGACAGATGTTGATGGTGCATGCACAGCTGCCCATATGAGCTCGATTAATTGAATCCAAATATCCTAAAAACAAGCGCAGCAGGCAAGGAATACAAATTTAAGTTGATAAAAATAAAATGACTCCACAGAAACAGAAAGGATAAGATATGAGAAACATACGAATTCAATTAGGAAAATAGACATGGAAACCAGAATATTCTCAGCTGAGTGTTTGACATAGTTACTACAGAAACCAAGGAAGCCAACCTGAAAACAATGATATAGCAATGGAGTTTTTATTAATTTAAAAGCATACTGTGGAGTTACATGTGCGAGCAACAGATATAAGATATACTAGCCGGGCATAAAATTGTGGTGGAATAGATAGTGTGAAAGATTGGTCTGTTTCACCAACAAAAAGTTTATATGAAGACAAAACTAGAAAAATAACTGCAAGAGATTGGTTATAAACTTATAATACACATTAACTAACCATGAATAGCTCTGTTGGATATTAAAACACAAATCCTGCATATTACAGGGCAGTAGATATTTTGCCAGAATTTAAAACAGCGGTTTGTCACTAATAGAGTAACATATCTACATGTCTTCATTAGTAGGCTAGTCAAGAAGGGTCGGCTTGGTGACAACTGTTGAAGTACAAGTGAATTGCCCACATTTCTCCATTAGCTTAAGCTTTTTGGTGCAATTGGTTGGTGCATAGTAGCTCAATAACAACTGGGATGTGTGTAATAGCTATATAAAAGCAAGGAAGACATCATATGAAATGTATTTACCAATATGGTGACTGTATTTGTCAAGCAATGAAATCCATCATCTAAATGCTGTACATGTGGTAAACAGCAACTGTGAATCTTTCTCAAATATGAACCAGTTTCCTAATGAAATGAAGAAACATGAGCGCGTGTGAAAATATTTTATGTGAAGTTTGAATAAAAAGATAATATCTGATAGAAAATTGGAAAATGTTAACATAAAGCTTCAAATCAGAACAGACAAAATATATTATGGCCAAGATAACGTTTTACACACTTACAATATGGGCCTTCAGCTATAATACAAACGAAATACAGCTACAGTATCGGTAACAAGGTTCAATGGCAATGACTTCCCATTCATACAAACTACTACCTCAGTTTACAAAAATTCAACAAAAACTGCAGCAGTATCCTTTGAGTTTGAAGTTCGAAGCAGTACCTGGTCATCCGGCTCACACCCTTGCTCCTTGGCGTCCCATCCTCGAATCGCCTTGTTCACCTGAAACGATCCCCAACCCGAAAAAAAACGATCACGCCGGAGGAGACTCCGATAACACAATCAAATCGAAAGAAGGGTGGGCAGGTTACCCTGGACAGCGCGAGCAGGAGGCGCCGCTCTTCCTCCCGCGGTGGCGATGGCCCCCGTTCCTGCGGTGAGGAGGGAGGCGAACTGGGGTTAGAGACCAAGAGCGGGGTAGCGGGGGTGACCGGAAAACACCGCGGATTCCCTGAGACTGAGGTATAATCTTACGAGGTGTGGGAGCAGGGAGGCGCTGACGAGGTCGCAGAAGCCGGCGAGCACCTGCTTCTCACGCCGCCGCGGCGCCATCTGCGTCCTGCTTCCCTTTCTACCCTGGGCCCTGGCGCCACATGCGAAATGCGAAACCGCCTCCGTCTTGCCTCACAAGCCGGTTCGCATCCTGGGTGCTGGGCAAAATTCGATTAATAGGCCTTAGCCCATGCCCGAACGGCCCATCCAAGTATTTTTTGACAGAGTGATATCTTTTTCGAAGAGTTTTTTTAGCAACCTTTTTCGAAGACCAGCGCGATTTGTACAGCACAAAGCAGGTGGTACCAGATCACAACGGCTTACCTGCTTATATGTCGGGTGGTTCTGGCCCACAATTTCCATTAGGCTAGATAAAAGCTGAACGCAAGGTCTGAATGGAATTATCAACAGAACAATCTCAAGAACAAGCTGAGAAGAGTCAGAATGTCAGAGATTCTTCAATCTAATTGCATGTCACCTTATTACAGAAATGGCGGTCAACAACAAGCATCATAAATCAGCACGGGAAATTAACTGTCTAGCTGCAACTATGAAAGGGGCCATTCATGCCACATAAGATCCGATAAAAAGAAACAGTTTGGAGCGTCTAATACAAGGCTGCTCTTCTGACAATTGTAGCTTAAGAAAAAAGATATAGGTGGTGTGAAGACTGTTCTTCTCTATATCACTGCTGATGTTTGTCCACCTACGAAGGACAATAGCATAGTGCATATTAGCTAGTGAGTGGTGAACAATACAACATTGGACTGTATAGTGAAAAAATACAAACCAAATAAGAACATTTATATTTCACATAAAAATGAGGATAATAGGCCGAAAGAAAGAGATGCAGGAAATCTAAGTGCACCCAGAGTTATTTTGAAAAATGGAAACACAGTTTTGCTAAGATTCAATTATGTCTCAGATAAAATGTTCAGGACAGCTCTGACTAATCCAGGCTATCTTTATTTCCTTAAGCATTAACATGTGGTTAAGAACCCCTGATCCATCCTGTCTCACGGAAATTGGGAAAACTCATTATTATTTCAGAAAGGGGCTATCCAAAAATTCAACCTATACCCTGATACTACTACTGAGTAAAATGTAACATTTATTATTATATCACGGTATGTGAACTTAATCTACAGCACAAGGCTTGATATTATCTTCATAGACACATCAGTGGCAGTAAACGCTGGGAATGTAGAAATCAAGTGCAAATCATTAAATACATTTTATTCTTTCAAAGTTGAAGAAAGTAACAGCAAGCCTAATTTAGAACAAAAGGACTAGACAGCGTATTTTCAACATAATGTGATATGATTCTGCTGAGTTAAGCATAGTAAGGCAATAAATTTTTTTGTTTTCAATAACACAATGAGTTGTTATGAAGATGCATTATAATACATCAGTGTTCAATCAGAAGTCCTATACCATGTAGTAGGCTTGTCGAAGAAAAATGTGATAGTCTGTGAGATAATCTGATCACCCAGAGCTACTTTGTATGTATGTAAAGAACATTTAACCAAAGTTCATTGACAACGAATTAAGATAAACTGTATAAATTTATTCGAACCTCATGTGTAGTATGTCAGTACCTTAAATTTCTCAGCGAAGTTTCTCCTTCACAGAGTACTTCTTGGCAGCATCCCGCACCTTTTCAATATATCCTTCAATTGGTGGTGTGAGTGTTGCCATGTATCGGTTTGCAGGGAATGGTGTCATGTCAGGTACCAGAGCGGCAGCTTGCAGCTTCTCAGGGAGGGCAGCAATGGCCTCCTTTTTAAGCCTCAGAAGCGTGGACTCCGCTGTTTGTCGTGCGCGGTGTCGCTGCATGAGCACACGACTATATTCTTTGGCAAGACGCCGACCATCCTCAACTGTGAGCTCATATTTGGGTATTGCCTCCTCATCAACCATACCAAGACTGATATAATCAAGGCCTGGTTGTCCCATCAACACCCGGCCCCCATCATCCCCACCAGTACCTTTGGACTTGCCTTTAGCTTTAGCCTTGGCCATATCAAGCTCACGTTGCCTCTCCTTGGAGATGAGTCCAAGCTCCTCACGTTTTGCCTCACGAAGACGCTCCTTTGGGGACAAGTGCCGCAGAGGAGTAGGGGCATTGAGACAAGAATCTGAAATCTGAGTAATGCGTTCAATGGCCTCACGACGACCACGACCGCCACCACCACCACCGGAAGGCGTACCTTTCTTTGCTATGGATGAACGCTTCAAAGGCTGACCTGATTTGAGCTTAGCCTTGCCCTTGGCCGTGCCGCTCACTGGTGCACGCTGTTGCAGCTGGTGATGCAGGCTGGTCAAACCAGATGCCAACGTGGAGCGTACGGTTAGTGTCTTGAAGAGACGTCGGAACACGATATTTTGTGCACTTGAAGCCATTCAACCAAATTTTCTGTACGATTCAGGGGAAAATGTGACTAAGTTAACAATTTTCTGGTACAGGTGATAGAAACACAGATTTTGTTGCAGGAAGTTAAAATGGAATGCAGGTAATATCTAATAAAAAAAACTAAATTGTAACAAAGGAACATGCACCAGCAAACATGAGGTACTATAACTATGTCCAACATTGAACAAATGTGATAAACCTGCAACTTGCTGGAAATACCCTCAAAAATCTAGCTAAAATATGTAATGTCCAGACATGATAAATTAGGATCTGCTTAGGCAAAAAGCAACAAACTAAATTATCACCAGTACTTTGAAATTGAAACTTCTCCAACAGTCCAAACTCTACCGATAGACTGTCAGGGAAACAAAATGGCTAAAATCACAGGTTAAGGTCGTGCTTGCTATTGGGCACACTGAAACCCACTGAAAACCCCTGTGCGGCGATGGCTCCAGCCCCTGCTCCCTGCTCAGCGGGCTGCACCTGCTCCACGGCCTCCTGCCTCCAGTTTCTAATCCATGCAGCGAACATTTTTGCAACAAACAATAAAAAAGGGGCGGGCAGTTTTACCTCGTGTCGGAGCCGGAGCAGCGCGGATTGTGGCGGCGTGAATCGAGGTGGGGCGCGGGTCGGCGAAGGGCAGGGCGGGGCGGCGTGGAGCTGGGCTGCTCGGAGCGCGACGGAGCGGGGTAGGGCGGTGGCGCGGGACGGGCGGGAGGCGTGGGGGGCGGTGAGGCGCTCGGCTGGCGGCTAGGGTTTAGAATAACCCGAGGAAAAAGAGAGTTAGGACCTGTTTGAACATGAATTTCACCCAATTAAAAAATCATAGGAATTGAAAAAATTCTCACACTTAAAGTTCCTTAGGATAGGGAAAAAATGTTAAGATAGTGTAATTAGTGTAGGGATGGTAAAATAAGTCTAAACTATTTTTTTCAATTATTTATAATGTAAAAAATAGGTATGCTGAAATAAACTAAAGCTCCATAAAAATTTTAGAGCTTATTAACAGGATAGCTCCACTTTTAAAACTTTACTGTGTGGTTGTTTTTCTATGAAGTTGAAATTGCATTTGTAGTTTGGTTAGATGGCTGCCCTAATTATATGAAAAAAGATTATTAAAGGTCAATTAACATTCTTATCTCTTCCCCTTTCTATCAAATTGTTACTCCATCCGTCCTCGGTTACTTATCATCTTAAAATTCACAAGTTTTTATTATTTATTTGTCATTTTCGCTTCGCAGTACACATTTCTCTATTCACCATGTATCTTTATTTCTATCTCTCTCTTCATCGTTTTCAGTATATCTCACCTTTTTCACTTTTCACTCTATTTAATCCCGTGCCAACACTGAGAATAACAAGTAAAAAGAGACAAAAGAAGTACTGTAATATGCCAGGACAATATGACATGTTGTATAATACAATCCGTCATATTGTTCAATATAAAGTGGTCACGTCTGTCAAGATCAACTATTTTACTTTTTTTTAGTTGAAGAGCTAATTCATTTTGCCGAAAAGGACATTGAACCATGACTTTAGATTTATTTGCTACTCTAAATGAAGATACAATAATATACTTTGTGAAGTACTCCTCGGGTTTTTACTTATTGACACTTTGATTTTTAATATCAAATTTGACTATTTATCTTATTAAAAAAATTATTTCAATGTGTAAAATTATTAGCCGTGATTTAAATTCCATCAATGATAAAGCAAATAATAATAAATTTTACATGTCTTTTTGATAAGATGAGTGGTTAAAGTTGATATATAAAGTCAACAGTGTCAATATTTTAAAACCGAAGAGAGTATAATTTATTTGTATTTACATTTGAGTTCTCGTCATCAAACAAGATTTTAGCTGAACTTTGGGATGTTGAAAACGTTGTGGGCGGAAAGAGAGAGAAACTTTTCCATTTTCTTTAAAAAAAAGTATAACATCGTCATTTTTTGCAGTTTGCTTGCTTGGTCGACTGAAATGGAGGAAATTCGTATAGATAAATTTAGCCGGAAGAGGACCAAGCTCATCATGACACCATAAACACTCTCACCACTTCATTTAAGATTTTCATTAAATAAAGAAATCCGGTTGCTTCAACAGCTCATCATGGCCATCGAACACTTTGCAGGCGCTTCCTCACCGTTCCCCAACAAAATTCAGCCAGCGCTCTCTCTCTCTCTCTCTGTCTCCGACTCTCCGGACGCACCGCGAACAGCAACAAAGACCCGACCCCCGCCCTCGATCTTGCCGCCCTCCTTCCCTTCGCCATTTTCCCGTTTCCCTCCTCTCCTCTGCCCGCCCTCCCACGGCCCTCCTTCCCTCTCTCTCCACCCAGTCCGCGACCGTACACCTAGGCAGGCGAACCGGACCACCCGGCGGCGATGCGATGGGACGCGGCGGAGGCGGGGGCGGCGCTCGAGCGGATCTGGGACCTCCACGACCGCCTCAGCGACGCCATCCTCGCCGCCTCCCGCGCGCGCCTCCTCCTGCCCGCTCCTCCTCCTCCTCCTCCTCCCGCTCCCGCGCCGTCCGCGCCCACCGCCTGCGCTGGCTGCCGGGGCGGCGGCAGGAACGGGTGCGTCTTCGTCAAGGGCGGCGCCGGGGGAGACGGGGACGCGGCGCTGGCCGCGGCCGCGGAGGCGGTGGCAGAGGCCAGGAGCCTGCACGCCATCCGCTCCGCGCTCGAGGACCTCGAGGACAACCTCGCGTTCTTGCACGTGAGGCTTCCCCCGCCACCCCTGCTCTGTCTCCCTGTCGCCTCCCGGCCGTTCTAGGGTTCCGAGTTTCGCTGCTGCTGTGAGTTATTTCTAGATAGGACCACACCTGAATCGTTGCAGTGAATTAAGAGATGTGATTTTCGGAGTTCCAGCTGCGTTTTCCCCGTGACTCCGTGACTGTGAGTCATTGCGTTTGGACAACTCGGGCATGCGGAATTGCCACCGGTTCCTGATTTTCCATAGTGAATAGTGATGCCACGCTCGTATTCCATATGCAGTCAATCGAAAGAGATTGGCGTGTGCCATAATGCCATAGAGTAGTTTCTCTCTATACTTGTTGGTTAGATACTAACTATGCATTTTTGCTGAGTGTTATAATGTGCGCTTATTAGATAGAGTACACACTTATTAGATGGAGTAGTTTATTACTAAGCCTGTTCAAGTGAAGTGATAATGGGCTTTACCTTTTTTCCTTTAAAAAAGATACTGGGCTTTACTTTTCTTTGTTTGCCCGATTTATCGCTTGTGTCCAGGTGATCTTTGACTCAAAAGTGGTTTGTCTCTTGCAAATTGAGGCCCATAAAGGTGTGAAACGAGAGCCATGTGGATCTTTAGGATGCTGTGGCTATCCGCATGGCTTCGGATGCCAATTGGGCCATAAATACTATCTTATTTTCTATTTTCTTAGGAAGATGGTAGCATAGATACATAAATAATATGGTACTCAGATGATGTTTCTATTTTCTTAGTTAAATCCCAAGACACGAGATGGAAGTAACTATGGTTGTTTTAGTGCTGCCTCTCAATTGATGAGGTTAGTTCAACTTTTTTAGTTCATTTTTTAGCTAAAAAAGTTGAACCAATGTCATTAGCCAAAAACAGGAGGAAGCAGTAGTTGTTTCAGCCCAGTGAGTTCTGAGTGTCCTTCTGCTATGACTGCAATTACTTTTTCTTTTCAGATGCAGAGATGAATTGTGTAGAATTCCAGGGACTTTAGTTAACTTTTTCCCTCCTATAAAATAATTATGCTAGATACATTTCTAACTTCTGTTGTTGTTGCTCTACAGACTGTTCAATCACAACAGCGCGCCGAGCGGGATGCTGCAATTGCTAGATTGGAGCAAAGCCGCCTTGTCCTTGCTATGAGGTTAGCGGAACATAACGGGAAGAAGTATAAAGTCATCGATGAGGCCTTGGAATTTGTGGGTGACGTGTGTGACAAGAGCCGTTTCATCTCTCCGGATGATGTCCGTGCAACAAAGAACCAGTCAGGGGATGACACGGAGGACAACAGGAGTAATGGTTCAAGGATCATGGCGAATGTGTTATCTTGTAGTCTGTCTTTAGCCAAGAATTCATTTCGACTTGACAAGATCAGTGGCGCTCTGGGCAATGCTGCAGTATTTGCAGTAAGCATGCTTGCTTTCTTGCAGCTGCATCAAATTGCATTTGGAGGTAAAGCTCGAGCCATAGAAAACAGGAAAAGAATCGAATACAGTTTTCAAGCTGGGAACTCACAACCAAATGGCAGAGGCAAATATCTTGAGGTGTACTTGGCCAGAGGCTGAAGAATTGTTTAGTTGTTGGTTGTACAGAAAAGCTTGACCAAACATCAGTTTTGTTGGTTTTGTTAGGGCACTGATCATTCTTTACGCTGGACTTGAACCCTGTTCCAGGCAACTATGGCACTAAGATTCTTTTGGATGAAATTGGACTACCTCAACAGGATACCACCTACGTATCTCCCAAAGTGTAAATGGATTTGTTCTTAGATATGGATTTTTAGGCAAGTTGTTTGTAGATTTCTGTTCAAGCTAACTTGAATAGGTGTGCTTTCAAGTTTACTTGTCATTCTCGCTTCTCAATACACATTTCTCTATTTCTAATACTTCTTTATCTCTATCTCTCGTTTCTTCATTTTTAGCACATCTTACTTTTTTTCACCATTTTTAATCCACGTGCTTACAGCTAGAACGACAAGTAAATAGGGATGAAAAGAGTACTGTTTTGTTGTGCTAGGAGCCTTGGAAAAAGAGCCGTCTTGAAGGTTCCTTGCTTGTTTTGTACGTTTTGGATTGTAATGGCCAAAATATGGATACATGTGCTGCTTGTGTTTATGCTTTAGTAAAGTACAGATGACCGTTGCTTTCTTATGCCTTGCGCTTGATGATGTTCACTGCTTTTTACGAGTGTATCTTTGTTGGTCTGGTCATAATTATTAATTGGTTCAGAAGCTTTTTTAGTACGGTCCGTTATCTCCCTGTATTGCCTTGTCCACTGACCCGCCTGGCTCACCAATAGTCTTCCTTATGCACTTCATGAGTGTTACTATTACTTGCATTTGTACAGTCAACTGTTACAAGACTGGATTGCATGCTAACTGATGCTGTATGGTGTACCTTATGCATAAATGGAAGTTTAGACTGATAACAGCTGAAACGTGATCTGTGTAGTTTCTTGTTATTTCCAAGTTTCTCTTCCAGCACATTTGAGGGGTGATCATATCTTACTGAAACAGTATTTCAGAGTTTGCTGAATCAACAGCCAATGATGACTCCTACCACAAAGCTAAAGCCATGGTGATCATATCTTACTGAAACAGCATTTCAGAGTTTGCTGAATCAACAACCAATGATGACTCCTACCACAAAGCTAAAGCCATAAAAAACGGATACCTTGTTTTTTCTCTTTCTGAGTTGGCAAAGGAAAGAAAAAGGAAGGAGAATTAGAATTCCTAATATCTTAATTAGTATTCCCTCCAGTTTTAAAATTTTGACTGTGTTACGACTTCTAACATCAACACTGAATGCAAACACAAATCACATGCAGGATCTGCAAACCAGAATTAATGATACCGAAATGTTGACCAACGATACATTTACAGATTTTGCTTCAGGAAACCCCGCATCATTGCTACTTTGGAGGCAACGAGCACAGAAAAGCCAAGGAGAGCCCAAAATCAGCAGCTCAATTACAACAAGTAGATGTGATCCAATCTGCAGCCAAGCATATCGAATCAGTAGCTCAATGGCACAAAGCACCTGATTGGATTCATATGTTAGGCAGCTTGGGATGTACAGGCCACTGAATCAATCGACATGAGTGAAGGAAATTGGAATAACATTGATACAGTTTCGGTCTCATACATCCATGATTACTTGTGTGGGCATCAAAAACCCGCTCTGCAACGCTAAGCAGCAATTTTTATTTTTCTCCTGCTGCTTGAGGATCCTCCTGGTGCCTTCAACCGGGCATGTCGTCCCTCTAGCCTTGCTTGAAGTAACTTTTCCTTCAGCGTGTTCCCCACCACACCTACTGGCGGCTCTGGTGAGAATTCCGATATCTCAAGGTCCAATGATGTGGACTGGTAGGCCAGCTGCTGTGGTGGACTGCTGCGATTGCCAAGATCTCCTGAAGTAGTGCCTTCGCAAAATAGACTTGTTCGAGAGTGATGATCAAAGGATTCCTGCCCCAAACATGTGACATGCGGAGCCTCCAGGTTATTCTTCAATGAGTCACTTTGAGACTGTCGAGAAATATGGGTGCTTGTGATTCCGTTCTGCTCTTCTGCCATAGTAACTCCAGTATTGCAGTGTGAGTCGATTCCTGGCATTTCAGTGGCATGTTGCAGGTTGCTGCTACTGGATCTTGCACTGTCTTTATGTGAACAAATTGGTACACATGACAAGTTTGAACCTTCAGAAGTTTTACCATGAATATCTTCTGTTCTTCTCTTTGGTACATCCATGCTGGCTCTGCCACTTCTGTGAGGTCCCATGTGGTTATAGCTCTGATTTCCATTTGCATGCATGTTCAGTTCAAAGCAATGCAAATCACTAGCAACAGAATCATTATCGTCATCTTCAGCAAGCTGAGGAGCACTAGTTGCTCCGTTCAAATGGAAAGACTCAAGGGATTGCCGATGTAAGGTAATATTATCATTCACATATTTTTCCTTATGCTTAGAGCTACCTGACCGTTTAGAAAGAAGAAATGCCTGTATTTCGCTGTTGAGCCTCTCCGTTATTGTGGCTTTCTGCACTAGATCTTCCTTGACATCAATATCTTGCATTTGCAATCGCTCATCGAGCCAAGCTTCAGCAAAATGGAGCACCGATTTATCAAAGCTGAGTTCATAGTTCTTGTCTTGTCTTTGCTTTACCAACCTGACTTCGTCTTCATAGTACCTGATGCCCATTGCAAATTGATCGCAAAGCTCTTCTAAAATATGGTTCGATTGCTTCTCCTTCTCAAGATCTTTGACTGCCTTGAGAAATGCTGATTTTATCTCAGATATCTCCTTGCCTAACTTTCTGTGGAGGTCCTCAGAATGTTTCCTCAGACGTCTTTCATCTGCTAATTCACATTGCAGGGAATGAACAGTTGCTTCAATCTTTCCATGCTCCTTATTTTTCTTAATAACTTTGTTCTCAGAGAGTTGCCTCATCAATGATGAAACTTCATGGTGATACCGTAACCTCTCTTGCATAAGTTCTTGAATATATGTTTGTGCTTGCTGCAATTCCAACCTCAGCCTCTTAACCACTGACAAATTAGCAGTTTGCTGCTCTTCAAGGCTCCAAATTCGATTAAGAACCTTCAATAGTTCTGCTGATGTTTTAAGACCAGAACCTGGCACCCTAAATCTACCCTCGATATCCAAAGAGCGAGCTGGAGTTACTGAATGATTTACAGCAGAACCCTGTAATAACACACAAAGATAAATTATCACAATCACAGTTACCACAGGAAAACATTAAAAAAAAAGTTACAGAGGCAATTCCTTAGTGAATCAGCAAATTCAATCATTATATCAAACAGCTAATTAATGAACTACAATGACCACAAACTACGCTGAGATTAGAGTCATTATATCAAACAGCTAATTAATGAACTACAATGAACACAAACTACGCTGAGATTAGAGCCACGATTTTAGTTTTGGTTTATCCAGATACCATAACAATAACCAAAGGAGTAAATTAAGAAACTACTCAGTTACTAACATACATCTTTTTGGTGCATTTTTCATGGTGTCAGCTGTATAAAATAGACGATCAATAAATTGTCTTGATATATTAGGATGCATTTCTCCAGTCCCAATATGCAAAACCAAGCCATTTATATGTTTGAATTTCTAGAAATCACATGAACAGTAAAACACGATCCTAATAAAAAAAGGTAAAATATCACGGGACTATCAGTGACCCAAAACAAAAACAAAAGGGCAAAGTGGATGTCAGACAAGGATAAATGTGTACCCTGATTGAACTTGTATAACTTGCAGGAGAGAAAGGTTGTCTTCTATGACTGCTTTCATCGTGCAAATTATAATGTTTCATTGATGAATTCGTAAGACAGCCACCAAAGCCATCTGAACCCTGTGGCTGAGGTAAGGAAAAAAATTAGCACAGATAACCTGGCAGTAAAACATGGTCAGATGGATAAGCTTCATTTGACGAATCATCCCGAAGATATTGGATATCATGTGCACAATGAATTGGACAGTCTACTGATAGTGAGCAATTCACTCTTCCAGACTGGATATTCAGAAAAGTTCAGAGTTGTGTTGCAAATATATGCAACATGTTTTATATTACAAAATAATTTACATAGCCATCACTAAGCATAGAAACATAAACTCCAATATGATTAAAAGTGTAGACTTGTAGCTACACCAACACAATGAAGACTAGCTGAGACAGACTCATTAGATCAGTTAATATAAACTAATATAACACATTGTAAATTGTTTCGAAGTATAACACTGTTCCATATTTAGTAAGTTTGTTGCTGAGTAAAACCATAGTGATTATAGGTTGGACCCAGGGATAAGGACATACTCCCTCCGGTTCACAAAGGAAGTCGTTTTGGACAATGACACGGTCTCCAAAACATAACGTTGACTTTTATTTTCTATAAAAATATTTATTAAAAAGTAACATATTTATACTTTTATAAAAATACTTTTGCAGACAAATCTATTCATATGATTTTCATATTAGCAAACTTAATAAGTTAAAACTTATTTGCAATTTATATTCCAAATGTTTGACCAAAACATTGTCTTAAACGACTTCCTTTGTGAACCGGAGGGAGTATGGCGCAGGCAAATATGGGACATGGAGTGGAGACGCTGCATCACATGTGGCAACCATGGACCAGTGGTTGCGTCCCAAAATGGGGAGGCCTCTGTCATTGGCCAAAATGTGGCAGGTTGTCATAACAAGGGCATTTGCCTCTGCATCCAATAGAACACTCTTTATCATTTGTAATATGCTAGCTTTAAGTTTTGGCATGCAATTACTTAATCATGTAATGATAATTCAAAATTTGCAGGATTACACCTACAGAAGGTCCACTCTATTTGGCATCTACCTAGATTGGAAGATCAAACCAAAGTTGGTACTACTAAGCAAATCAATGAACTGAAGCTAACTGACAACTCTATTCAAGAAACCAAATGTAGAAACTAAACAAAAAAGAAAAAACAAGGATAAAATCAACGTTTGAGACTGCGACTGCTACATACTATAACAATATGTTGATTTCAAATGAATGATGCAAAAACAGAATCAATGCCATTCCATCCAATCCTACCCCTGTCCAGCATCATTGTGCTATATACTCTTAACTTTCACCAGTTTAAATTCCATTGCTGTCTAGCCCTAGTAGAACAAAAAACTGCAGCACAAGGTCCACGCTATCCACTAGCTAATGCTCCAATGGAGACAAAAAATTTTTTTGAAAGAACCGATGGGGTCAAAGTTGGTACCACCATCCAAATCAATTAAATGAGCCCAAAGTAACTCATGCCAAGGACCATTTGACACGCCATGTGCGGAGCCAAAAAGCAACGAACTGAAACATTTATCGAATTTTCTCGCAAAATCGAGTTCGTGAATGAAGCAAGAACAGAAAAATTGTTTCTTTATTAGACGATTACTAAGGAAAAGGATTTTATCCATTTGCTTTACCTGGCGAACAAACTGTCGAGCTCAGAATCGGCAGTAATCCATACGGTACAATTCTACGCCACGTGGAATGAAGAAAAAAGTCGAAACCCTCACCTGGTCCGACTCGTCGACACCGGTTGGGAGGGCAGCGGAGGGAGAGACGCCCCTCTCGCCACGTGGCCTCCGGCGGCCCTGCGGCGCAGCGTCGTGGATCTCCCACAACCTGGAGCCCAGCTGCCGCGCCGAAGCCGACGCAGAGCTCCGCCTCGCGGCGGCGGTGTTGGCCAACGACGCCGCCTCCTCGTCCTCCATCTTCCACGACGGCGCCGGCGTGCCGGGCCCCGCCCGTCGCCTGGCG
>BCLG01001610.1:27831-71755 GCA_001602295.1 Zoysia matrella | reverse complement strand
CCCCAGCTCTCCCTCCGCCGCGCGTCCTCCTCCTCCTCTGGCCCCATCGAGAAGAACAGGCCCCAAGATAGCCTCCGCTGAGGCGGCCGGTGGTTTCATGCCTATGCCTTTGGACATGCACGCGGCAAGGCGAGGCTTGGCCGCTTGTTGAAGGCCCTAGACCATGGCAGGGTGGCTGTAGCTGCCTAGCTGGCTCGCCGAGCGACAGCCGGGAGTGGGGAAGTCTCGAGGAAAGGGGAGAAGAAAGGTTTGTTTCATCAGTCAGTGTGCAGCGTGAGCCCACTGGCCAGGACATGTGAGGTCCCTTTTGGTTCGTTTCGCGCCCGACCGCGCGCCCGCCTTTGCTCATCTCGTTTGGTTTAAGCCCAGGCCCCACTACCAGGAAAAGAAATTTACGATGTTAATTGACATTCGAAACAGTTTTAGGTGTGATTAAAAAAAAACACAGTTTTAGGTGCCTCAAAATCTAAATTTGGGGGCGTTTAAAATGTAACAGCATTCTGTTCAGGGGCATCGTAACTAGTGTACTTGACACTAAGACAGAAAAAATCGAACACAACTCCTGGAAGTATGATCAGTCAAAGTCAAAAGGAGCCATTGTATGTAATGTCACGTACTACAATAAAATACTATACTAGTACTTACTAACTATGTTCCATAAAAAGTGTTTTTTTATTTCATGCCATCTAAGATCAATAATTTATATGAATTCGATTAATTTTAACAATATGAAATTGTATTTTTATACTTATCGTAAAAATACTTTGTAATATATATTTTATATATACTAAATTAATTGTGTTTATAGATATTATTAATCAAATATATATTTAACTAAATCAAGATTAACATTTGTTTTAGGACGGAGGGAGTAACCAATTAGCGAGTTCGATCATTCATTCAGTTGGGAAAGGATCCGGAGCAAGCATGCATCATCCGCAGGGCGTGAGCACTTGTAGTCCACTTAAACGACCAGTTTTGGGTGCTAATTAAAGAGTTCCTTTTTCAGTCTTCACCTGCAGTGACCCTTTTTGAGATAGTGCTAATAAAAAAGTTATCATCTGAGACTTAACGAAACAGATGCAGGCAGGTACCAAGCCGCTCTCTGAGAGTCTCAATTATCGAAGTGATTGATGTTGAACACTGCTTTCGTCCTCTGTTAGCCAGGCAATACTTTGTTATTAGCCGGCCATGCATTGCGTGCGCGGCTCACTGTCGGAGGAACACGACAGGCCAGCTCCCAGGGGGTCCATTCTATAGCATCTTGTCTTAATCATGCTTTGCAACTGAAAGCACCTTTGTGGAGTATGTAGTTATGTGTATGTTGGGGCAGGGGACCTGTTCACTTTTTGGGCACTTTCATCATGGGCTCCTCTGTTTTGTTTGGGCTCACACGACAGTAGAATAGTAGTAAAGGCAGATGGGTTATACGTATATGTTTATTAACATAGCTTAGCTTAAAGCTACTAACTAGAAAGAATGCCGCGCCTTATTACCCATGTAATTGTAACAACGATGATGATATGTATGAAAACTGTAAATTAAGCATTCAAGCTAAGACATAGTTTTATTGAGCCATTAATTTTCTAATAAAAAAATCAAAGAAAACCAGTCACAAAGGAGCAAAGCACAAGCCTAAAATAATAAAAGGCCACATGATGGCTAGCATAAGGCTATCAGTTTTTACTACTGCTTGTTGGTTGCACGACACTAAGCAAGTCAGTTGCATATGAGGTCATACTCTCTGGCATAAATCAACACTTTGATAGTGTTTTTAAGGAGCTCAGGAATCCCAACTTCAAGGTTTCTCATCCAATCTAAAAGCATGGTTGATACACAGTTGGGATTCATGAAAAAAAAAACTCTCTCCAACTCTTAAGCTCTCTCACAGATTTCAGGTTAAGAAATTTCTCCAAAACAGAAAAATCATATGAAAAGTTTCTGGCGTATGGCTTCCTGATGTCACAGTACTGCAACAACAAAATGAACACTCGTTATTACAACATCTCAAAACATGGCATGGATGGGTGGGGGTGGGGAAGGGAGGCTTCTGCCCACATTTTTACTCTCGATTGTTGTCCTGATGGAACTAAATATTGTATTGCAAACAGAGTATTCGACAAGGAAAGATACATTGCCAGAGGTACCTGCAAGAAAGGATGGCACTGAAGTTTCAGCAACTAATATGCAAATATCTAATGAACTGATAGCTGAAGAAACATTTCGGGTCAATAATTTTGCAAGGGTCAGAGGTAGTAATAATGGAAGAGATATACTAACAAGTAAAGCAGGACTTACCATAAAGCTTGACAGCAAATTCACAAGTTGGAACTATTTTATTAATTGTACTATGTATTGTAATTTTGTGATAAGCTTTATGTCCAATGCATAATCAGGGTATGCCTCGTTACCTTGTAATGTATTGCTGGATTTGTCAATTCACCGCCAATTGCAAACCTAAAATCATGTTAGGATTGTACCATGAAAGCAGTCATAACCTTCAAATTAGTGTGAATGCCCTTATTGTTCTTGTTTTCTTGGCACACAAATGTCAGACGACTTGCAAAAGTAGGAATGTAGTGTCCAGCATAAGATTACCTGGTTATGTAGAAATCATTTTCGGTGTACTCTGGGTGCTAAGTGAAAAAGGCCTGTACAATGTCACAGTTAAATTGCAAGTAACTGAATTTATGGTAAAACTACAAAAGCCCACATTTATTACCTCTAGATTCCTACTCATGGCCAGGATTGCCACTCTAGATCACCTTATGTCCAGCCTAACTTAGTCAGTCATTCAATCTTGTGTTTCAGTCACAATTATATGTGAGAAGTACAGTTTTATCCAATCCACATATTGCCAATTACCTACTACTGCAATTTTGCAACGTTGCAATCTAGCCACTCAGGGCAATACATTTCGTATTAAACCACCTTACCCAGACCAATTTCACCATCAAATGAAACTGAACGTACATGTTTAGGTCATTGCTAATTAATTGTTGCTTCATTGTGGTGGACGTTACGAGCTAAATAACCCAGTTCCGATTGGCGCTCATGGCAGATAAGATTGGATGCTGCAATAGAAAGGCTTTGTTACCTAGACAAGAAAAAAAGGATCAGACAGTTTTTTAGCATCTAATTAGAAAAAAAAATTGTGCTAGAGTGATAAGAACAATAATGTACAGCTGAACTCATTCTCGATGTGCGTAAGTTATCCGCTATTTGGAAGGGCCCGTTCTTGTAGAAGAGTGCGAGCTCGCTGCAGCACCCAGGCACGGTGGCATCCTGCCTCGACTCGAACATTCGGCACAGCACCAATCAGTAGTACCCGGCGTAGTGGCCGAGGTCCTCACCAACACATCAGCATGGCCGCAGCTGGCGAGGGAAGCGAGTGGAAGGGCCTCTCGATGGATGGGGGTCCTCGCGTTATATTTCGCTCCGACGAGGTGGATGATGCATGAGGAGGCATCCGCCGGGTGGAGGTGGATGAGGTTGACGGCATCTAAGCGCTGGAAACTTGGGGGCAAAGACTATGTACAGACGGCAGCGGGTCACATCGGAGAGCGCCCGCGCCCTCCCCGGTGGGGAGCCAGCACGTCGTCGGCCGGGGCCGTGGCTGGCTGATGCTGGGGTGGAGGGGGCTTGACCCGAGGAACGGAGTCGTGCTTGCCAGGGAAGCTGGAGGCGGAGCCGCCAGGCCGTCGCTATTAGATCCGACTCATGTGATGACATGGAGCTAGCTTAAAGCTAGGAGTAGTTATCACGGTAAAAAGTATAAAAAAGGAAAAAATTCTTATTTGTCTCTCTCAACTATCGGGTGTTCGTTTTTTCTCTCTCAATTACAAAACCGGGTAATTACACTCTCTCAACTTTTAAAACCGTTCGTTTTTTTCGTCGGGTGGTTTAGACGGCGGTTTTCGCTAATTGGACAGCTGACGTGGCAGTTGACATGGTGATTTTTCTGTGCAACCCACGTGGTGATTTTTTCTCACATGGCCGCTGACGTGGCAGTCTATGTGGCAATTGTGCAGCCGATGTGTTGTTTAAAATTCAAAAAAAAACCTAACATACTAAAAAAAAATATGAAACTTTGTATAGATTTAAATCATTTCGCAAGGATCAACTTTTGTTTTAGGATCAATTTCAAAATTGGAATACATTTTATTTGAAAATTTCAGAAACAAAGTAACCATTTATAAGCAAAATTTATCTAGATCTTTTAACCTTTTGATAAAAATTTCACAAAATTTCTCTAAATTCATGTCTTTCTGTGTATATTATACATTTTCTTTGGAAACTTTTAGTGCTTATTTTTTGAACTTGAATTCAAATTTCAAATTTGAGCTAAATTATTTGTTTTTTTTGTGCTCAAAATTCAATTTCTTTAATTTGAGGTCAAGTTTCATATTTGTTTAATTCATATATTTCTAAATATATTCAAACAAGAATGTGGGTTTATGAAAATTTGTAAAATTTTATAAAAAAAATTAGAAGGTATAGATATTTTTTTACTTTGAAATATTTATTTTGTCTTTCTAAATTTTTAAAATAAAATATGTTCCAAATTTTAAATTAGGCCTAAAACAAATGTTGTTTATTGCGAAATGATTTGTAACTGTGCGAAGTTTCATATTTTTTTAAGCATGTTAAGTATTTTTTTTTCTAATTTAAAATAAAATAAGAACATGTCAACCGTCACATCAGCGAAAATCATCACTGTCACTGCCACGTCAGCGAAAACTGCCGTCTAAACCATTCGAAAAAGAAAAACCAAATAAAAGCGAACATGTGTGATAGTTAAAGAAAGTAAATAAGACTTTTTTTATAAAAAAACTTCTCCTAAAAGTACATACGTACAAGAGGGCGCGCGGAGTCTGTGATAGTTAATGGGGTGATTGGTTTTCCGCACAAGCTCGATCAGTCTGCGCGCGTTCACCTAAACGTATTGGTTGCTGAACTTTTTCGATCAGGTCGTGCGCATCTAGGATCAGTCTGCGCGCGTTCACCTAAAGGTATGATTGGTTGCTGAACTTTTTCGATCAGGCCGTGCGCATCTAGCTTCGCTGCTGTGTTTGGTCGACTGCGTGTCTTGTTTGGCTCGTACGTGCACATGCAAAAAGTCGCATCTGATCTGACTCGTCGAGTGATGCTGACGTGATAGCGTCTGGCTTCTGATGGACAGGCCTGGTGATGAAATGAGAGGTGACCCGATCACGCCCTAAGCGAACAATATTGGTTCTGGCATCAGTCTGGGCCTGGCCAGAGGGCGCGTGCAGGCTCAGTCGAGCCAGTATTCACCCGTGCAACCTCTGGCGATTGGTTCACTTGGTGGCTTCATCCTGGATCGGTTTAGATGCTGTTTGGTTAGCTGATTTTTCTCTGTGCTGCATCTACAGGTGCAATGTTTCCTGATTGGAAGACCGCATACCTTGGACCGGATCGGTGAGCTTACCAACATCATTTTTTTTACCCCACTTCTGGCGCCAACAATAACAGTACTTTGGCGCCAATGATTTCTCTTTTCGTGAAGTATTATACCACTTGTTTGAGCTGAAGCAGAGCACAAACACACGAAACAACAATTTTGAGCATTACCAATCGAGAACCTTTTATAGTGTCAATTCATTGAGTCAACTGAAAAGTTTTTACAGCATTGACAAATATTACACAAAAAAAAACACAACAGATACGTTTTATAGTCATAAAAACAAGTCTTAAGACCCAAATTTTTCTTTCAGACCGAAAAAATACCATTGAGAAAAAACAATAGTACTTTTTCTGTGTGAATGTGTGTGTCAAGAGAAATGGAATCCAGACATTCCAACGATGCTCAAGAACCAAGCGATAAGAATCCAGACAAGCGGCCCCACGCACGCGTACTGCTCCAAGTTCAGCTTCTTCTCTCTTACCTCCATCCCGCTTCCCTCGCCTCTTGCGAGCAAGCCAAGGCTGGACGGCCCGAATCTGGGGCCCGATACGGATGAGACCGGTGGCGCAGCTTGTGCTCGAGTTCACCTGTGGCCCACCCTGGCCGAGCGGCACTGCGAAGTCGCCGAGCTCGAGTTCAAGCTCGCCGCGAGCCACCACGTCATCGTCGCCATCCACTGCGACCTCGGCCACCACGCCGACGCCATCTGCGTCCTCGAGAGCGTCGTCGTAGTCGTACGAGCCGGCCACGGCTGCTTGTGGTTGTGGCGTCGTTTTTGCCGCCGCGCGCCGTTCCTCCTGAGTCCTCATGGCGGTGACGCGCTGCTGGTCCTCCTCCCACGTAGCGGCGTCCGGCAAACGCGTGTCGTCTCGCAAGCTCTTGCATGTCCATGCAGCAACTAGTATTATACTTTATCCAATCAGTTCAATCACAGCCCAGCAGGTCGTACCGCTATCCGCTATATATGCCTACGCACTCCAGTAGAACTCGTCTCTCAGGTGATACGTACCTCGTGATACGTACCGCTATCCGCTTTTTTTTCCGGGTCTTTCGAAAAAAAAAAAGCGACATGCGTGCGTCGGCCCGAACGACGGCCGGTCGTGGCCTCGTGGGCACGATCTAGCGATGTCTGTCTGCGTTGTGTGCGTGGCTTTGTAGCAACTGTGGGTCCGTTCGAATAAGTTTCTTCGGTTGATGGATCTCATGTTATCTCCGCTGTTAACTTGTTTAAATCAGAGCAATAATTTTATTTAAAAGTGAACTACTAGATCTGTTTCCAAAAGAGAAGGTCACGTATTGTCTCCGATCGCCATGCCTACGCCAAGCTTCCTTTTTTCCCACTAACGCATATGCCAAGATTCTGAACGGCAAAGACGCCAATCTGACTGGTGTCGGACACGGCCACCGACGATGCAACGACGGAGCTGCCTTCAGTACTGGCTGGCTGGCTGCCTTCGTTATGATCGACCATGGATGGGCTCGTCGGCGCGGCGAACGGATGGATGATTCCCAAGCACAAGGCTGAGGATGAGGATGAGGCTGAGGCTGAGCAGGGGGGGAGGTGGACGAAGATGTTCAAATGATGGCTCCGGCATCTGGGCGTGGGAGACGCGGGGCAGAGGTTCAGCAGCCAACATTTCAGGATGCGCTGCTGCACAAGAGCAGTTGTCTGCTGCAACCTTCAACAACATGGTTAACACGTCTTACGTACTCGTAGTTCAGGGGAATCCATTTACTGTGACAGTCAGCACTCAGCAGCTCCATTGCTTTGTTTCAGAGAAAAGATTCAGACACGTTTGATTTTCCATCCAATGCTGGGGTAGTACTGCTAGTACTACAAGTATAAAACCACATTACCCAAAATAACATTTCCATTTGAAGCCACACTGACACTGCATGTTTCACAGATCCTGCTTCGCACTTTAGCAGGGCACAGGATACATTTCAGTGGCTTTAAACACCATTTGCGAGCATGCGAAAAAGATACACTAATGCTTAGCACGGCAGTGAGATACAGATAGAGAGCAGGGCTCAGATGTGTACTGTGTCCAGTAAGTTCCCTGGAGAGAGGCTGGCCCATGCTTCTTAACATGTCTCTGCACAATCACGGGCGAGACATGACAGAGATGTCTAGCATCAGAAGAAGCAGGCAATGATGATATTACTGCTACTTCGAAAGTGCAATGACAGTGGCTACACATGCTTTGTGAGAGTGATTCGGAAGAAACTGAGGCAGGCTTAGCGCAGCCGGGGTAATCCCAAGTTCAGATAAACTGTATATACGTATACACTTGCAGATGATATGGAAAGTTGACGACATTGTCAGTCTCTGTTCATAAGTGGCTCCAAGGAATGCAAAAGTACTACTCCATACAAACAAAGACTAGCTTCAGCTCAAGACGCTCATATCAAATTTATCACGTATATAAGCAATTGAAGCTGTACATCAGGAAAGCATAGTGTATCGTAATTCCGTACCCATAAAGACCAAAAATCCAGAGCTGTAGAAAAGGGAAGGGGACAATGATTTTGGGGCCAGAGGAATCACTAAATTTGAAGGCAATAAATGAAAATTTTAGAAACAACAGTTCTTGCGTAAAATGTAATTCTAGCAGGTAACACCCCTCCCTCTACTATCCAATCTGGTATATAAAAGTTTCACAAAGTTAATTCCATCACTACACCCAGACCCAGCAATCAATAAAAAAAGATCTATAGAGTTAAGCATTTTATAGTTCAAATGGCTTCCAAAGGTAGAATCTCCAATCTCCGGCCACACCAAAACCAGGCAAAATATAATTGTAAGAATTCTGAAAAAATAAAAAACTAGGAAGCAATGTCCAGCCTTGGCTCAAAAGAAAAACCACTGAATAGCTGTAGTGGAAACCGCTTTGTCACAGGGCTCTTTGCTGACCATTTCCATAGCTTCTGGTTTACTTCAAAGGTGAGAAGAGATGGGGATCCGTAGCTCTGTATGTAGATAATACCATCTGCTCCACAGCTTGCAAAAACCTCATCAAACTCACCGAATCCTTGGAAAAACTTGTAAGGCATTCGAGCAACCTCTTGCCACTCCTTGTTATGGAGTTCCCAAATGCCAATTCCCTTGATAATGCCAGGTCTATCTTGCTTGCCTATGCCGCCAACTAGTACAAGCCTCTCACTTAGGTTCATCAACCGACCACATGTAAGAGCACATGGAACCGGTATAGCCATGCTCGTCAAAGAGGTGTAGTTAGGTCTTGTAGAGAGATCATACATGACAAGACAATGGCGATGATGATTGTTGTTCATCACAACTCCAGTGGAATACATCAAATAGTAGAGGACTCCATCACATATGACACATTTGTCCCCTCCTCTCCATCCAAGCAACACTCCAGTAAATGGAGTCACCCAATCACCCGTGATAGACTCGTACAAATGGATGGTGAATTCCCACTGATAGTTCTCTGATAGGACCTGGTTGCTCCTTGCAACAGCCACAGTGTATTGATGAGAACTCCTGTCAACAGAAAAGGCAAGAGCACTGTAATCAGCCGTTTTGCCACCAGGGGCATCAAGAAGCCTCTTCCAGTCCTTCGTGATGGGGTTGCACACCATGATGCGGCCCCTGTTCTCACTGTCCATCAGACACACCAACCCAGCCGATGAGGACGTAGACCAGTTGCTCTTCTCAATACAGGGGAAATCGAATTCATACCACTTGCGCAGACTTGGGTCATAGGCAAAACCAGAAACAATTTCCTCGCTGCAAGTAAACATGAAGTACCATGGCTTTTGAGGCACCATTTTGCTCCAATTATGCCTCTGGGCGTGCACAATCTCATGCCACCTTTTGCAAACAGACCCAGATCTTATGATACTCGCAACAGGCAAGAAGGAGAAAACCTTCTCCAATAGATCATCAGGGAGAACAGCGTCCAGTGATGCTGCCATATCTCCATTCCAATCATCATCACTGTCCTCCGAAATTGATCTGTATTCAATGACCTGCGCACCAATGTAAGGACTCAGCTCCCACTCTTCTGATCCCATTGCAAACATCAAGAGAGTAGGACAGTGATCCTGCAGGTGATAATAAAATAAGGGACAATGTTATTGCAATATGAGAAAACTCTAATATATTTTAATTTAAGATCAACATAAAAAAAGTGATGTAGAATATAGCTCCAGAGGGGATATCACAGCTCATCAAGATCGTGACAATAACCAAACATCTAAAATATAGCTTTTTCTTTAATAGGATGACCAATCTAACCTTCCAAGATTGACAAAGTTTCAATATTTTTCTTTTCAAAAAAAAAATCGTATGATTCTACAATAGCGTTCATTTTCCAGCATGTCACTTGAACAGAAGGATGACAACCTATAGATGCTAATCAATGGATCTCGGCGGGAAATAATCCAGGGTTCAGGGACAAAGATGTCTCTATCACAAATTGTTTTTTCTATCGGAGGAAAAATGGAATTTCTATCACCACATTCAATTTGCCGCAGAAAGGGCCACATCGCGATCATTAAAGGCGTGGACAAATAAAGCAAACAGCGCTGTTAAGGCAGCCAAGAAGAGGACTATCTACGAAACAAATTTTTACCGAAACAGCACCAAGAAAAGGATGCCCTATGAGCCTATGACTGCCAATCCATGACGCCCGCGCGAAACCAGGCACTAATAATAAAGCACATATTAATGCAGGAGGAACAACCGAAAATCCCCCGAATTCGAGTCCGGTCTAATCCGCATATCAGAAATGGGGGAAAGACGAGTTCTAGTTCGCGGATTACCTTCTCGAGGACAGAAATCTGGGAAAAGATCCTGCCTTTCGGAACCCAACTCGCCGCCGGGCCCTCCTAATCCTGATAGGATTGAAACAGAGACACACCCATGAAACAATAGACTCAAAGCCCAACCTTTGCCACAAATCATCAATCAAGAAAGAAAAAGGGGAACCCGGCAGGAAGAGTGGCAGCAAGAAAGAGAGTTAGAGAGAACAGAGAAGCGGCTGAGATCGTACCGGCGGCTGTTTCTTGCGGTTGGGTGGCCAGCGGCCATCGGGTTGGGCGCGAAATTTCCCCCAATCTGCTTGCCTTCTACTCGAAGAGATGGAACAGTGGGCTTCCCCTTCCTCTCGTCACCTACATTAGGTCAGGTCCATCATGCGCCTGGTGTGTAGCGCGACGCCACAATGGCGTATATATGAGCGAGGCAAGGGGAGGGAGGGAGGGAGAAGAAAGGGGAAGGGTAGTAGAAGAGCCGCGCGAGAGAGGAGTGTTGGAAGAGGAGGGGTAGTAGAAGAGAATTCCAATGGAAGGTGCTTTTTTTTTAAGCCAATTGAAGGAGCTTTTAACTCTACCGGACATCACACCTGATAAAGGTAATTAAACAGGAAAGTAACTGTCATGCTTCACCATTTTTTCGTGACAGTTACTGTCATGCTATTTTTTCAATTTTCTTCTTCTTTTTAGTACTGTCTCGAATATGGTAGGCATTTTGATTTATGCTGACGGGTTGGTGAGCAAGAGGTTTGACAATGCATGAGAAAATTACAAAAAAAATGGAAATCTATCTATTAGTTTTCTAATAGAGATTCCAAGTTCTTTTCGATTAAATTGTGAAAATGGAAATCTAAGGATCTTGGTACCACAAACAATTACTAAGCATGATATAATATGTTGCTTGCTACTCCACACCATTGGCTGTGCTTGCTCAGTGCCGGCTCTATTGTTTGTACGGCCCTAAGGCGAATCTAATATAAAGCTTTCAAGACGAGTACCGTAAAAATAATTTATATGTACTATTAATTAGCATTTCAAAAACCGGACATTTAAGAGTTAAAACTTCAATAGAATTTATTAAGCAATAGAAATATCTAAGAACAAATGACAAGAAAAATATGAACTAATGTCCCAATGACCAAAAAAAATTTTAAGCATCCTTGTTGGTATAATTTTGAGCCACTAAAATAATAAAAAATAATTTTGCTGCTTTCCACTGGAATTAGAACGTAACTTTGATGGGAATAAAATTTATGCAATAGTCGATAAAGTTAGAACAAAATAATGTAAAACATAGTTTAATTAAATATAAATAGAAAAAAATATCACACCACCATCTCATAGGCCTTCGTACATAAAAACATAGTAGAACAATTAGAGCATGACTAATGAGTAGTAGGAGTATATGTGAGTTTGCAGTAATAATTTTTTTTTTACATAATGCGTATAGATACACTTTAAAATTTGGAGCCCTCTTTAGGTTGGGCCCTAGGCCGGCGCCCCTATGGCCATGCCTCTAAGCCGGCACTGTGCTTGCTGCATCTAGAAGACGTTGTGGCTGGCTATTGTTAGTTCAGCCAAACATGTCCATTATTGACGTACACGTTACCATAGCTTTTCCATCTTTTGCTAACAATTATATGACATACAATATTTATATGTAAGAATAAGATCTCAATATATTTATTTGAAATGAAATGACATGAAGAACAAATTCAACAAATAAAAAAGGTGAAGCCACAATTCTAGCTGCTCCACGTATTGGACCATGCCTTATCCATGGAGTAGAGCATGGACAAACATACTTTCCTTGTAATATGTTCCTTGACTATCAGCAAAGTTCAAGCAAACATTTGACAAGTTAGGGTTCAAATCGTGGTGGATTCAACGATTTACTCTATATGAATGACACATTGAACCGGTCAAATACATGACATATGTCGAAAATTATTGAAGAACAACTATTATAGTCCAAAAATCAAATCCCAAATCTCCCAAGTTTAATTGGTAACAAGGTGAACGTAAAACCGTTTTTAAGCAATAGAAGAGTATTTGCTGTGTGCGTGGATTTGATGTTCCATCAACAAAGGGCACGCAGAAACGAGGGCCACAAGCGGAAGCTGGGTATTGGGGTCTATTTTATGATTGGTGGGTGAGGCACCACGGGCCAGCTTTACCTAATTAGCGCCGCTTCCGTCCGCATCACTCACCCAAGTCGCAACAAAACTGTTTCATCCCATGACCATCTCCATCGATCCCCACCTCCTCTGTCTCCATACTAGCCCTAGGCACGCGCGCGTTGCTTCTTCATTGAAATGAAAGGTCGTGGAAGATGCGATCGAGCCTCAGCTGCGTATTTCTCTGGGCTTCAGCTTTGTTGCTGCACATGTGATGAGTTCACCAAAAGAAATATCTGATTTGCTAATGACACTCATCAGTTTTTATTAAAAAAAATCTAATGCTCTTTTCTGAATATGTGTTAACAATCAAAGCCTCACGTTTGAACAGTACAAGTAATTCAAATCATGGAAAAATTATCTGGAAAACTTGACCGATGGGCTGAAGATGCTGACTGTGTGAATCATCCATGCCTAGCATCTGTTCCATCCACAGACCACAGCAAGCACGTCCACGCCAGATTGAGATTGTGGTAATTGGGACAAAGAAGCTCGCTTTCACGCGAGCTAAGGGACAAACAATCTTGTGCACACGCCTGCTTCTTCCCACGGTAGAGGTGATGTCTCCGGTTGTGAAGAAATGACTTTTCTATTCCGATGGTGCCGCAAGAGACGAACTGATTTCTTGGTTCGATTTTTGGTCTGACATCATATGGTTCGATACCTCCAGTGAAGCACGGTTCATGTCACCGAACCATGGTTCGCTTCAAAGGAACGTTTGTGGATGCTCTAAGAAATATGAATTTTTCCTCCAATCCCATGGAGACCTTTATCATCCGTATTAGCTATTGCCGTGCCCGCTGCCTCAGGATCTACTTAATTAGCTAGTGATACTGATAGTACTATATATTTCGATGACAAACACACACCCTTTTGAGCCGACATTTTGCTCCCCGCGTGCCACTGTTCCTGCTCGCTCCTACTTTGAGTTTGCTTGTAGATGCGGCAATGTGTGTGCGTGAGAGAGAGAGGGAGATTAGTGAGAATATGCCATGCATGTGCAGGTAAGCATGCATGCACGCATGCTTCAGAGCCTTTTACACTTTTGCGGGAGAAAAGCTAAGATCTCGCTTTTCAATCCTGAGCTGGTAGTGGCGTGAGTCGGCCTGAAATGTTAGTAGTTCAGATCGCCATGATAACGAGTTCACATCAGAAAAAGGCCTTCGATCGAGTCGTCAACCGAAACAGCATAAAGGATTAAAGGGAGACCTCAACGATGCTCGGAAGGACCACGAATTGCAGGCAGTGGCTCGTCCACTCGCTCAAACGGCTTGCATCTTTTTATATATATATATACTTTTCCTGTGCCTTGTGCAGCCTCCTGAATCCTGATCGGTTCTTTCCAATAGATATCTGTTCAGCAGCACGTGCGCCGTCGCCGCCCGTGCTAATGAAGGGCCTCTCGTTCACTGTTCTTCTTCTTGGGATCCTGGAGACATGGTCCACGGACACTCCACAGGCGGAAGTAGCTAGTTTACAATATTTGGAGTGGGAGCGTGAAGGGTGGCATGAACTGCTGACAACGCGTGTTCCGACGACGAGATGTGTTATGATCTTCGCCATGCTCTCGATCGCACATCCCTCTATTTGTATGTTTCTGAATCTCTCCCAGTTGATTTTCTGAATAGGACCTTACTGTCCTAGTACTTGCTATGCGCATTAGACAAGACGAGTGCAGTACCCATGATATTGTTCGTCGGCGAAGCTTCCTTTATTTTCTCAAGGGAAGTAGGTGCATTGAGTTGCAGAATTGTTGAAGATTGCATGCGCTTTGTGTCGTGCCTTTTGCTTCGACCTGCATCTGCCGACTCAGATGTTCGGCAAGGCTTTCAAAGCCCTCCTGGGACGAGTCATCAAAGAGTTCGATCCAATTTTAAGGCCGGCGAAAGTGCATTGGACTTGTTATAATCAAGCTATATTCATGATTATATAGGAGTACAAGCGGGAGATGTGTCAGTTTACTGAACTGCACCGTACGTGCAGAACACACTGGGCAAACAACATTAGCCACTGTTCAGATTTTAACGGGCGTAGTAACTGAACCGGGTACTACAGTACGGAGTAGAAGGCAATGTTTGGGGCAATTTGGCTACCGATAAAGCCAGAGCATGCTCTTCGGAGGCAGCAAGTTCTGTATCATCAATTGAAGCCTCTGAATCCCGTGTACAATCTGCAACAAGTTTTTGATCCACATTGAACGTATCTGAGTTAGATGCAATAGTTGGATCACGCTTTATGTGGTGGCGCTGCATCCATCTGGGGTTTCTTCAGCAGATGAAATGCCATGATTCAGTTCCGATGTTTCTACACCAAAAGCTTCCCTCGCGTCATTTTACATCGAGCCATCCTGTTTTCACGCCATAATGTGTCAATATCGAATAAATCTACAGTAATCATTTAGGAATTACTACCATAAAAATAAAAAAATAAAAAAGCATTTCTAGATTTGGATAAAGTCAATTTTTTTAATTTTTAATAATAATATCTAGAAATATATATAATTTTTAATATAAAAATATATTTTTATGAAAGCTTATTTCACAATAAATTCAAAAATATAATTTTTTATATGATACAATATTATTAATTCTTAATTATTAATCGTTAAAGTGATAAAAGTTTGACTTTTGACTAAACTTAAAAATATTTATATTTTAGAACGGAGTGATTAGTCAGCTGCCAATCCATTATCCAAAAGCTCTGTAGCTGCCTGCAGTGGCTTTGACGTCTCCAGTATCAACAGGAGAAACACCTGTGTGGCTGTGTTCAACTCTTCAGCATGAAAAATCTGCTCAGTTGAAGCCATGGTTTTCTGTTACAGTGAGACATGTAGAAAGCTTTCAGTTACAAGATGAACTAGAGACAATAAATTTGTGAGAAACATTAAATGATTAATTTAGTCGATGCCATTATAATTTTTTAAAATTTGAAATATTCTATCTTGTTTTACTTATTTTCAGGACCCCATTTGTAAGTAACATGGTAATGGCATATTTTTAAACTCGAAAAATTGTAATGGTGTATATCTAACTAGTACATTATCTATTTTTTCCTAGTTTTACGATAAATTTGTAATTTAAAACTGGTTTGTGTGCTTCAATGAAGCAGAGGCCGGAAACAACTTGTTTCCTTTATTAAAAAAAAAAACTACCCCATTAAAGAATTAATTTCAATTATAGTGAAATTATTATATACTTTACCAGAACCTCTCAATGTTTGTTGTTTTCCTAGTTATGGGTGTGTTCAATAGATGGTTTAGGGGTTGTGCTGTTTACTGTATACAGCATGCGCTTCAGTAGAAAAGAGCTATTAGGCTGCAGCTGCGGCAGCGCGTCCTATATTCATAATTTTCTTTGTTTTTATATTAACCATTAAATGCCTATCCAATGTTGTACAACTATAGTTTTTGTGAAAAGTATTTGAACATCACAAGCATGTCTCTATACCCCATAAATTTAATCAGGTTTCCAGTTACTTCCTTCTTTCAAATTAATATTTTAAAAATAATAATTTGAAAATGAAGCGAATATTCTTAATGATCGACATGGCCGATCTGAACCGTTGGCTCCAATTGAACGGTCCACGCCCACCTCCTATCCATATTATCGTTCGCTTGTCTTCCTCTCAAAACCTCCGTTCCCGTGTCTGTCCGCTCCTCCGTCGCTCGCTGCCGCGGCCATGGCCACCGCCACGCTGCCCCTCCGCCTGCTCCCCGCCAAAACCCTGACCCTCCCACCCCTCCCCTCCGCGCGCCTCTCCGTCGCCTCCTTCGCTACCGCCTCCCCCGCGGCCCGCAGCTGGCGTCTTCTCGCCGCCGTCGAGGAAGCTCCTGAGCCCGTGGAGGTCGAGTTCGTGGAGTCCGAGGCGGAGGACGCCGAGGAAGCCGCGTTGCCGGAGCCCGTAGAGGCGCAGATCGCCGCCGCGGGGGCTGGGAAGGACGCCGACATCTTCGCCGTTGTCATGGTGGGTGATTTTGGCTTTGCGGCTTCGCTCGCGCGCCAAGAAGTTTAGTGGAGATCGATTTACATCGACTATTTCCCTGGTTGCAGATCGGTTCCAGGCAGTACATTGTGATGCCAGGCCGGTATATATACACACAGAGGTTGAAAGGCGCCAATGTCGATGATGAGGTTTGTTGATTGGTCTTTATCTCTGCATACTCCCTTGAGAACACAAAACTGTCATTTTAATGATAATGCCGTTTATGATAATCATATCTTGTTTTAGCCTATGGCATTGGATTCTTGATCATCAATTATTTCCAACATGTTAACAAAATTATAACACACATCCATCTTGCATGATGCCATGTAAATATGAATGTTTCTTGCACCATTGTCTAAGAATGGTAGTCTACGAACCTAGTTGATGACATGCTGTACCATTAGTTACTTTGTACCAAGTCCATATGCGAAGAAGGCATAAAGTGTTACGGATGATTAGGGGAAGGGCAATGGAAGGGCTGGAAAGAAAATACTAATTGAAGTCTACTACAGTGGCATCTTTTTTTTATCATCGATGTGCAATAACAAACTATGCTGACTAGTATTGCAAATAGCACATTCTGAGATTATTATAATATGAAAATAAGGGTACTAGAATCCAATGAATCATTCCTGCAATATGAAAACTATTTTAATATCACCTGCTGAGTGAAAGTGTGTCTTTGCTGATTTCTTCATATCTGATGAAGCAATGCATTTGTCTGTTATAGCAATACAATACATTATTGATCCTTCATAAGAATTGATAAATACTATCCCCTGAGGATCTCCCAATGCTTTGGTCCCTGTGTATGGGTTAGCTTCCCTGAGTCACCCCTGAATGGAACTCACTTCTATGCTTTCTTCGGACATTGCTATGTATTTCAGAAGTTTCACTCCCAGATATTGTCTTATCGGCAGATCATATTGAACAAGGTACTACTAGTATCAACTAGAGACAACGCTTACATTGGCATGCCAGTGGTGACTAATGCTGCTGTTCATGCAGTGGTGGAAGAACAGGTATGACCTGTGCATGTTGTTTGATAAAGGATTGTTATATGACAGTTGATACTGGTTTATTCTAATTGTTTTTTTAAAAAAAGGGTTTATTCTAATTGTTTGATGCACAGGGACGGGATGACAAAGTTATTGTCTTCAAGTACAAAAAGAAGAAGAAGTACCAGAGGAAACTCGGTCACAGACAGGTATGTTTCCAGTAGAATCCTCAAATCCACGTGAAAGGTGAAACTAAAATGATAAATACTGAATTGGGGTTACCAAGGCAAACTGTATTTTTGTTTTTATATTTGTAATTTCGCTTTTATTTTGCAGCCAAACACGAGGTTGAGAATCACTGGCATAAGTGGATACGAAGACTATCCTGCTGACCCAATACTTGATCCGGTTGCAGCCTAAGTTGAATTGTAAGTTACTCTATACAGTTACAAATGGCTGGTAGTACAGTAGGACGCAAATTTTCCTATTGTACCTTGGAGGAATGCTTTCAACAAGATTCACTTGATTTGTGCGTTCCAAATTCTGCCAGTCAACCAGTGGTTCCATTGCTCTGTTTATTCCGCCAGCTCCGCTGTTCATTTTGAGAATTTGTATGATAGCCAGTTTCTGCCGGTAATTAACAATGTTGTTCCAATCCTCTGATCTTTGTTTTTGCTTCATTAACAACGTTGTTTTTTGGGTGAAAACTGGACGTCTTATAAAACCAGATTAAACTGATTTCACTGAAACCATGAAAGCCGGCTGGTTTTTAAAATCCTGGTCATGGTAACATTGGAGACAGGTTGAAACCTCCCTATGATAAAGCCTCCTTCGACTTGAGTTGAGCCAAGTTGGTTCTTTTGAATGCGTTTAGCAGAGACCAAAACGAGGTTAGCTACTTCGTCGTCAACTTTGGGTCGTGGATGACACAGCAGAACGAAACGGTTGGAGGAGTGAGCGTCTCTGCAATTTCTGCTTCCTTGCGGTGGTTGTTTCCCTCGCTTTTTCCGGTCGATGTGATCGCCGGACATCTGCTCGTCGTCGCGATGTCGCGAGCTTAATTTCTTAACCCACTCCAGAGTTTACTCGTGGACGCCTTGGCGTGACCGTGAGTAGATTCCACGTCGGCGGTGACAGTGAGGAGGAATCACGCGCGGCATATTCCACCGCACGAGATAAGATCGCCCACCGGATCTCGCGACCCCTTTTCGGATCCTCTCACGTCCTTGCGATCCTTTAGGTGCCATTGGCACTGTACGTTGTCCACTCCGAGTGCCATTTCTCTACTTTTTTTTTTAATCGCAAGAGCAAGAAAACATTTCTCCCCGTGAAGAAATTTTATACCGGGGTCGAGACCAAGGCAAACTTGGCTTCTGCGTGACGATTTTATTTTTGTATTTCTTGTGACAATGTGGTGGTAGTACTACTCAACATTGTAATCGTAGTGTTGATGTAGCACCGTTTGAACGGATGCGAGTTGTCCTCTAGTTTGTACTCCGTATTCCTATACTTGAAAACGAAACAAAACTACAGAAAATGAAATAAAATACCGGATCCAGGCGCACCTATTGGACGCGAGTTGGAGTGCGCCATAGGAACAAGCGATCTCAGGCGCCGCGTCAGCCGGGCCCCACCCCGCCCCGCTCGCGGGAAAACTGAGCTCAAAGGCGGCCATCCCCAGAAACGCTGGTGGCGCGCGGGTGCGGTTCGCGTTACAGACGGTCCGGTCCTCCTTCGGTTCTTCCACACTTCGGAGCAAAAAAGAAAATTGCTCCACTCCCTACCGAAGCCACCATTTGCTGCTGCCTCGCGTCTCAAAATATCTGTTTCAAAAATACTCCTTCCGTTCTTAAATTAATGTCGTTGATGACTATAAATATCAATTTTGATCATTTATTTTATTCAAAAAATTAATTTAAATTTAAAAATTATTAAGTTGTAATTCAAATAACTTTGATAATAAAACAAATTATAACAAAATATTTGAAATTTATTATATTTTCTAATAAGGCGCCTACTCAAAATTGATGTCACGATATGAATATGAGAACGGAGAGAGTAATTGTCTTTTTTGGCTTTTAAATATCACTAGAAAATCTGTGCGGCAATTGTCTTCGTATATGTTTTTGTTGTGCACCCTTAGTTAAAGCAATATATTTTAAATTTATTATTCAACAAATATAAGTATAATTGGCTTGATATGGATGACAAAGTTTCATAAACATATACTTCGGTCTCAAAAAAAAAGTTGTCGACGTGGTTTTCAAAGCATAAATATAACCCTTATTATTTATAAAATATTTAATAAAAAGTACCATCGGTACACTTTTAAGAAAATATTTTTAAAACAAATTATTTCTAATTTTGTAACTTAATAAATTATTTCTAATTTTGTAACTTAATAAAAAAATAATTCTAATTTATATTGGCAATATTTGATTAAAACATTGCATTTAAAGCTACTATTTTTTTTTAACCAGAGTTGTAAGTGGAAAAAAGATTGAATCTTAGTTCTCATAGTAATCCCAGGAGTATTTTTAGGAGATAAAACAATTTAAGTTATCTAAATATATATTTTTATTACATATAAAGGTCTTTAATTGTAGCATATGCTTGCAAGATATAGAAATAAAATAAATTTATAAAAACTTTTCTTATATCTTTTGAAATAGTTCTATTAAATCTATAGCAAAAGTAAATTTGATTTAACAAAACAGTTACAGTTAATTTTTTATATCTATCCCATTGTCTATGTGTACTTACTACATATCTCTCTATTCCTAAATTATTGTTCATCGTTGATTTTTAATATCATTTTTTACTATTCAACTTATCTAAAAAATTAATTCAAATATGTAAAATTTTAAATTGTGATTCAATTAACTTTAATGATAAAGCAAATTATAATATATGAAATTTATAAAAAAAAATAAATATGACCGTAATCAAAATTTATGTTAAATCTGAAAAGCTAGAGCGATGGCACATGCCTTCTCTCGCCGAGTAGAAGCGCGCTCCTACGTTGAACGAAGAAAGTATTTTTTTTCTCCTTTCTAATATACACCGCTAGATTTTAATCCGACGGTTAATATTTTTTACGGCGACATGACGCAACCAGGGTTGAGAGAATGCTTGCGCTTTAATATATAAAGATGTTTGATTACCTATTTTATCTATTTTTAAAATACTAGTATTATTGTATTATGATTTTTTATTACAAATAGCGCTTGTTTTTTTATATTTGTAGTATAAAATATTTACTCTTTATGTTTTAACGTCAACTTTGACCAATTGTCTTATTTAAAAAATTAATTTAAATTTGTAAATTTTAAATTTGTGATTCGAATAACTCTAATGGTAAATGAAATTATAACAAGAAATATGATATTTATTAAAAAAAATTAAATAAAATAAATGATCAAAATTAATGTTAGAAATCAACAGCAACATCAATTTAAGAATGAATGAAGTAAACAATACTACTAGTACGATGTGGTACTACTCTCTCCGTTTCAAAATATAAGCATTTTTAAATTTAGTCAAAGTCAAACTTTTATCACTTTAACTACCAATAATATATAATTAAAATGTTTTATATTATATAAAATTATATTATTTTTTAATTCATCATTAAATAAAGAGTAAATTGCACAAAACATTACCTTTTGGAGCTATATTATCATATTACACTAGGTTCTAGCACCTATTGCACATTGCATCAGGTTTTAGCTTAAAGATTTTCACTTTGCACCACATTTTAGTATTTGACATTGTTGGTATCGTTGGATTAGTAATTTCAGTCGTTCAGTGAGTTTAGTGATCTACAAATCTGGTTCTGTAATTTTTAGTTTTTATAAGTAGTAACTTTTAGAACTGGTTCAGTAATTTTTAGTCATCCAATAATTTCAGATTCAGTAATTTTAATTGTTCAATAAGCTGCAAAATTGGTTCAATAATTCCAATGATTCAATGATTTCGTAAGTTTAAGAAACTTTTAGAATTGCTTATGTAATTTTCAGTCATTCAATAATCTCAGCAAGTTCAATAAGTAACTTTTAGAATTGGTTTAGTAATTTTCTGTCGTTTAGTCATTTTAGTAAGTTGTACAATTAGTTAATAATTTTAGCAAGTTCAATAACTTTTACAATTGGTTTAGTAATTTTTTGTCATTCAATAATTTTAGTAAGTTGTAGAACTGGTTAAGTAATTTTCAGTCATTCAATATCATGAAGTTCAGTAATTTGCAGAGCTTATTTAGTAATTCAATCGTTAATAATTTCTAGCTTATAGAACTCATTTAATTTCCAAAAATGCTAAAAGTGCTGCAAGATGAAAATTTTTAGATTAAAACCTGGTGCAATATGCCACGAGTGCTAAAACCTAATGTAACGTGACAATATGACTCAAAAAGGTACGGAGTAGTGTTTTGTGCAATTCACTTCTTAAGAAACTTTCATAAAAATTATATTTTTATACTGAAAATTATGTAATTTTTTAAATATTATTGGTAGAAGTTAATTTTTTTAACTTTATTCACATATAAAAATGCTTATATTTTATAACGAATATAGTATAAAAAAATAACGGTAATTTGAAGAGGGCATGACGAAACGACAAACATTTTCCGTAAAGCCCCTAGCAAACGTCCTAAATACGCCCACCCCTAGCTCTTCTCTTCGCTGCCATTTCTCCCGTCCCTCCCTCCATCGCATCGCCACCTCCCGCTACACCGCACCGCACCACACCACCGCCTCTCGCTTTCGGCTTTCCCCATCCCCTTCTGCGTCTCCGAGGAGCGGACGGCGACAACGCCGACGCGGCCACCCCCGCCGCCTCCGCCGCATAGGTATCTCCTTCCCCTCGAGGTCCGCCGCCACGGGATATTTCTTTTTTTTTTCCTTTTTTTTTCTGGGCCGAAGATTTCGCGGAAACTTCTAGTGTTCTTCCCCGCGATCGTTTCCCTTGTCGCGATATGGAGAATCGTGGATATAAGGCCGTGGGGACCGGCAAGTCGATCCTTCCCCCGCTCCGGCGCAGTTGTCCGGAGAGGCGTAAGGTTGGTGTTGGCATGCTGCATGCTGCTCTAGCTTATCGTGCGGTACTACAAAGCAATTATGCGTAGGATCATTCTTTTATTTCTCATCTGGTGCGTGCCGTTGCTGGATTCGTTAGCAGGGGAGCCTACGAGGTTCGCTTGATTAGCGTGGCCCATGTTTTTTTTTCTCGAGGGACGCGGCCCATGTTCTTGATGCAGAGGCGCCAACAAAAAATTGTACATTTGTATGTCGAGAACGTTCGTTGAGCTAATAAAATCCGGCGTTGCTATGCTGCTTTAGGTCTGGGGGCTCGTTATGGATTAGTGCGTGGGGAAAAAATCTGATCTTTGGGTGGCTCTGTCCTCTGGGCCGAGGACAGAGCAGAGCAGAGGAGTCTGTATTGAGGCGTTATGCTGCTCTGATTCTTTCTGATCTCAAAGATTCGCTTCTGTGTGCACATGATTAACTCAATGATTCGTTATTTTCCACGCGGGGAAATAAATTTCTGTTGCCTTCATCTTTGAATCTTCAACTCCTGTTTGAAATATGAAAAAAATTGTTGACAGTCAAGTAGAGTGCTTATTTTAATAACTGGACTATGGAGTATTTAATTATCTTGCTGTTTGACATGATTAAAGCCTGAAAATGCATCCTTTGTAATAATAAGGCATATGTTTGTCTTAGCATTTCCACTTATGTATATATGGTTGTTAATCTTTGTTTTACTTTTCACTTTTGCAGAACACCTTTGCCGAGTACTAGAGCTACAAGCCTACAAGTCTCCGCTACATGTGACCTGCTTCTCATTGATTCTTTCTAGTACGTCTTCAAAAATCTATATGTTTGTGTCTTTTTATTAATAGAATCTTAGTCAGTAGCTGTTTCATTTTGGGGCTCACATAGCTCTTGTGTACGAAGACTCTATAATCTTTTTGAAGTTCAAATCAGTAGTTACTGAACCCCAACCCTCATGCCTTACGCAATGAATGGGGGGCCAAACTGATAACCTCCATGCCTTTGTTTACTACTACATTACATGTACGAATTTATTCTTGTGAGGGAAGATAACTATACAGAAACAGATATGGAATGGGGAGAATTTTAATAAAATCACTCGTTGAAATACAACAATCCTTCTTTTATATGGACTCCCTTCTTCATATGCACTCCCTTATGTGGAGTTCTATACAGGAACAACCCGATAGGTATTCCAACTGCAATAGTATATGGCAAACCAGAAGGAAATAGCTACCGCGAAAAAAAAATCTTAAATTCTCCTCTGCATGTTCCTTCTGGTGCCATGCTCACCTGGCTAGCTATGCATACCACAAGTTTAGATATTTCAGTTAAGTTGTACTCCTATCTCACTGAAGTCATGAGCACTGATCTCACCTGTATTCTTTTGCTGCTTGCAGAATCTGCAGTCACTTGGTTGGATATTCGCAGGTTTAGCACTGTGATAGATTCATAATTGAATAACATTACTTCACATAGAGCACTGGAAAATGGATCGTAAAGATACTCAAGGGTTTGTCAGTGGTGGATGCAATGGTATCAAAAGCTGCTAAATTCTAATTAGTGTAGATTTTGTAACTTGGTAGCTTTGTAGAGTATTAATGAACCCGGAAGTGAAGCCAGCTTATACTTTCCCTTAAAGATTAGTGACTAAGCAGCAATGAAACCTAGACGCGGGCACTCAGCATTCACTATAGATTTTTCGAGTCCAGACGGCTTTCTGAATCAACATGCTTTCATTCCATCTGTTAGCCATCCAGCAGCTGGATCTAGCCAACATGATATGCTAGCTCCTAGAGGAAACAAGAGAAAGTTGACTGAATTGTCTTTAGGTCTGGGCGACTCATCAACCTCAGATAGTAGCATACAGAGCCTGGGTACTACCTGCAATGTTTCTTCCAAGGGAAGTGAAGATGAGTCGTCCATGGATTATGACATAAATTTTGAGTTCTCTCTTATCAGTGAAGGTAATTCAATGCTGCATAAGCATGCCTGTGATTCTAAGAGGTCTTTGGAGAAGCCTGAGTTGGATCTTAATCTATCTTTGGCGCCCTCTCAATCTGCTGTCACTGATGTGAGCCCAATTAGAACAACTATACAACAAGACATTTTTGTACAGCCACACATTATGGCTTCAGTATCAACAGTTGACGAAGGTTCTACGTCTCTTCGCCGACCATCTGGTGGAATGGTGCGTTATTTTCTTAATCAGGCTGGCATATTGGCTTCTCCGAATCAAGTGTTCCCAGCAAACTCTAATCAGGTTCAAGGTCCAGCTCCAACAGAAACAATGCCCCAACTGCCGAGTAGTCCAGCAGCCTGTACTTCCGGGTTAGTCTATCCACAGCAGCGCAGCGGTAGTACAAAAAATTGTTCACATCCAGGATGTGAAAAAGGAGCTAGAGGTTCATCAGGGCGGTGCATTGGACACGGCGGGGGTAACAGATGTCAAAGGGAAGGCTGCAACAAGGGAGCTGAGGGGAAGACCATATTCTGTAAAGCGCATGGAGGGGGGAGGCGCTGTGAAATTCTTGGATGTACCAAGAGCGCTGAGGGCCGTACTGATCGCTGCATAACTCATGGCGGTGGTCAGCGCTGTAGCTTTGAAGGATGCAAACGAGCAGCACGTGGAAAATCTGGTCGCTGCATCAAGCATGGTGGTGGGAAGAGATGTCAACAGCCAAATTGCACTAAGAGTGCCGAAGGCCGTTCAGGCTTGTGCATTCGTCATGGAGGTGGACGCCGCTGCCAACATGTTGATTGCAATAAGGGAGCTCAAGGAAGTACCAATTTCTGTAAAGCACATGGTGGAGGGAAGAGGTGCACATACCCTGATTGTAACAAGGGCGCCGAGGGAAGCACCCCATTCTGCAAAGCTCATGGGGGTGGCAAGCGTTGTTTAGCTGAAGGCTGCACCAAGAGTGTGCACGGTGGAACCCAACACTGTGTTGCACATGGCGGTGGGAAGAGGTGTGCCGTAGAAGGCTGCATGAAGAGTGCAAGGGGTCGTACTGATTGCTGTGTTAGTCATGGTGGAGGCAAAAGATGCCAATCAACTGGCTGTTCAAAGAGCGCGCAAGGCAGCACCGACTTCTGCAAAAAACATGGTGGAGGCAAACGTTGTTTATGGGGACATCCAGGTTCTGAGCTTGGATCAGATGGCCCTCCTTGTGACCGCCTCGCAAGAGGCAAGAAAGGCCTGTGCCTCCAACACAACCCGCTGGTGGATGACAACAGTGTTCATGGGGGCCTGTCATTTGGTGCTTTCAATGCTATCAACAGTTCACTTTCTCGTGGCAATGGTCCTTCAAGCGCTGAATCAAGCAGGCAAAGCATTTTCACGCACCATGAGGGCCGCGTTCACGGTGGTAACATGCTGTTGATGTTTGCTGATGGTACGAGCCTTGGTAAGAATCCCACCAACAACAACGCCCAGGCTAGCACCTCTGCACCTCGCAACTGGAAGTCCACCAACTACATGGAGCCGAGAGCTTCTTCGCACGGCAGCTGGCTGTAGCGCCGTGGTATCTACTGCACCCGATGCCCTCCATCTCAGTACTGCTGCTTCGTTTCATCTGTCAAGTGTGTCTCCCGTATGTTCTTGTGTGATGGTGTGAACTGTGTATGTCGTGTGATTGATCGCTGCTGCTGCTGCCGCCTTATAGTGTGCTCTTGTGTGCATTGTAATAGTGTTCGTGTCGTGTGTGCTTTGTGATAACAAACCCCTTTGTGATGCATAGTAAATAAAAGGGAAAGGCTACATTAATAGATTGTTCAAGTGTGAATTAAAAAATAGGGTGCTCTGTTGAAGGTCTGCTGTATTGCCTGTTTATCAGTCGCAAGATAGTCTTGTTGCTGGTCCTAGCGGTTCCACTTCCGACCCCAGTTTGCTGCTGCTACTGTATATGTTTTCTCTATCTTAAATAAATTTTTATTATGAAGTTTACACCCCAGTTTCTGTGTTTTGGGATGTCTAGAAGATGTCTGCCGGTTGTTATAGAGCATCAAGTCGATGTTTCAAAGACTGGTATGGGAAATTTGACGATCGGGCTGTTTCAGGTTTTCTGCTTTGCTCGGCTGTGAGCCTGTGACTGTGTACGCATGAAAATCGCTGGGCTTGGGCTGGCAATCATGCAGTGACCATGCGCGCCACGATTGGCCCGAACGCTATGAACAGTAGTAGCTGTTACCACGAATATTTTACCGCATACAAAGATCACATTTCATTCCGTGCGCATGTTTATTCCAGCACCCGATTGATCGCTGCTAACCTGCACTCGTTTTCCCCACCGGAGTCCTCTTCCTATGATGCTCGGCCTGAATCTGAATATGAGGAACATGTCAACACTGTCGGCAGGAATTCGTCCTTGGCCTCGAGCAAGATTCCTCCCTCCCTGTTTCGCCGCAAGCAAGCATCGCAAGCAGCGACCATTCGCTGCTGTAGATCCGTCCGCTCTGGATGCGCAGTGCAGCCTGTGCAGCTGCATTGATGATGAACTTTGACAATTTCGGTCCTTTTATGTTAGTACTAGTCGTATTCATTTGATCCCACATTCCAGTATGGTTCGCGGCATCCCATGTTCTCGAGAGGACCCTGCACTAATAAACTGGGGTCCGATAAATCTGAAAGGTTTTTATTAGGATTCGATTCGATTCAAATACGCTCTGAACTGGGGTGTACTGAATCCACGTTCTTCTCGCTGTGCAGCGTCATCAAGGACACAACCATTTCGAGGTAGACAAGGCTAGTGTACCAAGTGAAACCGGACAAAATTATCCTACCGCTGCTCTGTTTCTCAGGACATAACGCATGTGGGCACGTGGTTTTGGAACCACACGCAAGTGATGCCTCGTCACAAACAATGCAGTCTTGAACCAGATCAGGAGGGGGGAAGGAAGGAAGAGGAGGAAGGGTGATATGAGTATGCAACTCAAGCTGTCAAGCATGGGATCTTATGTTTGTCTAATGGTAACAACATCGCGTCCACTAATTTCACGGGCAGATCAATCAATCAATCAAGGTAACCGACCCTACTTAGCAGCTCGTTTCGTGTAAACTCGTCTGACAAGCTCGACTAAACCCTTTCTTCTTCTTGGTCAATACAGTCAGTCCAAGGACATCCTGAGCTCCTTTTAGAATCTGATGAGCAATGCTCTCGATGATCCTTCTGTTCATACGCCAGCAAAGTTACGACCACTAGTAGTACTGTTCACCTGCGTCCTCTGCATGCATGTCTACGCAATTAAAATGAGGGTGGAGTAGCAGGACTACGTGCGTAACGAAGGTGAACAGTAGTAGCATGGGTGGAGAGAAAACAAATCTGCGTTTCTGAGACGTGCCACGTTCTCCAGCAGTTTTAGTATATTCACACTCATCATCCATCGCAGCCTCCAGTGGGATGAAATTGAGATTTGGGCTATAGTACTAGCACTGCCAGAGTTTACTATTTCATTTAAACTGTTAAAACCGATGAAAACTTATTTAATAAAAATCGTGAAAATAAAAAAAAATTGAAAACCGCTTCAAATCGAAAATTTAAAATTTGAACCAACTGGTACAGTAAATCGGCCGTTTCACCGGTTAGTCGGTCGGTTTTCGGTTTTAGATTTTAAAATTTGAAACTTATCGGTTAGCCGACCGATTTTACTGGTTTTCGGTATTTTGAATTTTTATATATTTTTTTTAAATTTTTAAAACGAAAATCGATCGTTCAATAAAATCGAACCGGATGGATTTTAGTGAAAATCGTAAAAACCGACGGATTTTAAGTGGTTTCGTAAATCTTACCAGTCATACGAACCTCATCATCCAACGCAATTCGCAGCCTCCGGGGGGCAGAAACGTGGGTGACTGACGGGCACTCATGCGCGCACGAACACCGATGCATGGCCATGTTGTTGTGCTGCCTTCTCCACGTCCTGCTGCAGTGTTGCCCAATCAATCAGAGAGAGAGAGAGGGGGGGCTAAATTGATGTACCCGTTGATTTGATTTTTAGTTAAAAATTTTAGTTCAAATACTTAAAATTTTAAGTTATAATTCAAATAATTACAATAATTAATTAAATTATAATAAAATATATAATTTTTATCAAATTTTTTTTAATAAAATGAATAATTAAATTTAAAATTAAAAGTGAACGGTGACATTAATTTAAAAAGAGAGAGAGAGAGTAAACAGTAAGTACTAGTCCACTGCTAGTCCTCACTTGTTAACAGCTGAGTTAACAATTTTTCCCTCCCTCCCGTCAATCCAGCTATGTGCTTAGGTTTATGTGCGCAGGATCAGCATGCGCTTTTGTACTTTAGAGCTTTACCTCCATTGCATCTGGCCCACTTTTAAAGGCCTTGTTTAGACTGTTTTGGATTCTAAAGCTGCCAAGGAGATATTGCCATGCACTGACAGTCGGCCGGCCACACTGCTCTGTGACCAGCTCTCAGCTGCACGGCACCACTGTGTCGAGACCGGCTAAAACATTTGGACACATGCAAGAATAATTGAATAAACACATGTTGAACGCCATGTGACCGTGTCCAAGGAGATGGAGTAGGACAATTATACCCAAGTAGTAGCAAGGGCAAGGCGTTGGGCATTTCAATCTACTGAAGTAGTACTACCGCGTGGCCCCATTCTCCCATGCGTGTCGCAACAAACAGAACGTTTGATCAGCGGGCACGTTTGTCCGGGTCCGTTTTGGGCCACAACGTGCTGCTGTACATGATACGTAGTACTACTAGCACTAGCATAGTGATGCATGAACAAAAGAAGGGTAATCATATTCATTAAAGTTGAAAGGCGCATGCATGTCTCCTCCGATCGTCATCGTCCCCCGGCCTGGTCAGGTCATCACCCATTCACCCTTGCTTGCCTTCCCACCTTTTCAGGTAGATTGGGCTGTCGGCAGTGCGCGCTGCCGCGACGGGGACTTCACCTGCCGGATCGCCGTACGCCATAGTTTTATGCTGGCTCGTTGGAGCAAGCTGCAGAGGTTATGGATCGAATATGGTACGAGAGAGAGAGAGAGTGCGAGCGAGAGAGAGAGAGTGTTTGCAACTTTGCCTTGCAGTGCAGCGGTCCAATCCAATCCAATGGAGAGACGAGTGAGGTCGACCGCGGAAGGTGCTTTTTGCATGCATGAGACTATGAGAGCCGGCCCCTCTCCCACGCATGCACGTTTCCGGCGCAGACGACGAATCCAGACGTAACGTAAACTCAGCTTTCATGTGAACTGACCTTGATGAAGAAACCTGGCGTTCATATGTAGGGACTGCGTGGTGCCCGGTGCAGCCTCGAATCGCCATCATGGTTCAGACATTCACCCATTTTCGCCCACCACGCCGTGTCTCCGGGCGCCTTGCAAGTTGCACTACTCCCTAAAGTCGAAGAGCAGAGACAGAGACGCATGGGACCGGAGGTCCGTCCGGAGCCCGGTGGATGAGGTACAAGCTTATGGACTGCCTATGAAAATTTGCTAAAGGTATTCATATATATTGTGAAAAAATCTATAGAGTGATTTATAATAAAAGATATTCATAAGCTTATGAACTACTCATAAAAATAAAAAAAAAATATTTTTCTTCACCATGCACTATGACTACAACCAATTTAAAAGAAATTGAACCATTTTTTAATATTTTCTTATGTCTCGTAATTATTATCCACATTATTAAGCAATTCATAGCTAAAGACTATTATCAAGCAGTTTCATCTTATTGACTGTTTTAGCTATACAACATTGTGGTGGAGTCCTGCTCCAGAGAAGATGGGATCGATGATCGTCTGCCAACAAGAGGAGAGCTGATCGTGTGGGCAACGCTCTAGTCCTACCAAGCTGGTGAAACGCCGATTGGCGATCGGTCCGCCGTCCCCGCCGCCTGCAAAGCCGGCGCCTTCGAGCACGCTGCCGTCTCTCTCCGTGCACGGCGGATGATCGTCGTCTCGTCTGTGCGGTCTGCGCACCCCACTACTGATCCCGTGCGTGTCGGGCTTGACGTCGACGCGACGAAAGAACGTTTCTGTTCTCCTCAGCGGGTTACTTGATCGGGACACCACGTCGCCTTCACGTTGCACTCTGTGCACAGGCTTGTGATAAAGCCCTGGAGCAGTCTAGTCCTCTGGTTTCAGAGGCGACGTCGCCGTAGCAACAGCATACTAGAAGTACTAGATGCACCGTGCTCTGCTGGTTACGCACAGGTATCATCGTCTGCGCTCTGCGGGCTACTACTCCTACTCTATTCTGGAGGAGCAGCTATAGCGGCAGAATCAGTAGTAGCTCCGCGCCCCAACGCGCCGATGCTGCCAGGGCTTGAGCTTCTTGTCCTTGGCTTGTTGCATGCCTGCCTGCCGAGCGTAGGGCTAGGAGTACTCCTACTCGCTCGCGCCGGCCGGCGACGCTGATGAATCTCCGGTGTCCGTTCACTCGGAGATCGACGGAACGTGGTTTGCGCTTCCTCAACTTGGGTTGCTGAACACTGCGCTCGCTTACTTTGGCTGACTGTGTGAATGGTGGAGTAATCTGTGCTGGAGTACTAGTATCTGGGAAAACAGCCATGTGTGTGCTGCGAGTGGAGCGAACGTCAACACGCGGGAGCCCGGGGCCAAGCGCGAAGCGAGCAGGGCATGGCGTGCCTGCCGAGCCTTTTTTCCTCCTCCTTTCCTGACGGGAACAGAGCAGGCCACGGTGCTGCGAGCCTGTGGCAGATCAGACCAGATGAGATGAGATGAGATGGAGTGTGACTTCGGTCCTCCAACGCCCAGCCGCAGACACATGACACACTGCGTTGATTTTCAGATAGGAGTACTCAGGTGGAGTAACAATCAGACGGAAAGATAAATCGAGAGGAGTACGGGAGCCAGGAACAAGAGATCGCGGCGAACAAGAGAGCACGGAACGAAAGCAAGGCGATGGATCCGCCTGGCCGGCCATAGGATTCGCGCGCACCTGTGACGTGCGAGCGTCCCCTCCGCTTCCTCCTGCAGGCTGCAGGCGATGCAAAGTGTCAAAGCAGAGATAACAGGGACCGAGGTGTGACGCGCTACGGTTTGTACTAAGATTGTATACGTGTACAAGGTATCTGCGGACCTGTATACTCCTACAGTGCTATGCACAGTACGGAGTAGAGAAGCCCGGCTGCGATCAGTCAGTCGTCGATACATTTCTCTTTATCTTTGGGTTACCTTTGGTCCTTCCATTCAAAGTATAAAAAAGCGCTATAATGTCGTTTTTTTTTATAAAAAAATTGATCGGTTAGCCATTAAAACTGACTACCGTTTTTTTACAGTGCTAGTAACAATTTTCAAACGAAAACCGATCGGTTTATTAACTCAAACCACAATAAAGTCAAAAATTGCGATTTTCGAGCTATTTACCGCGATTTTTTAAGCCGTGCTTCCATTCCGCGGTCACAGTGTCACTTTGATCAGCAGCAACAAAGGGGTGATTTAGAGAAAAAGAAAGGGCAACACCACAGCGAAGGGGTGAAAGTGCTAAAGGCCAAAGCAGCGCGGGTAAGGTATGCAAAAGGCGAAAACGAGCAGGTTTCGTTTCATGCCATCAAATTCCGCTGTCACTTTCTCTTTTGACCACGCTTTGCTATGCTTGCTGTATTTTTCCTTTTTCCAATTCTTTCGGACCGTTTGCCATGTGCCATGTGGCCATTTCCGTCACTTTGATCAGCAAAACACAAAAAAAAGGGTGGTCTTAGAGAAAAGAAGGGCGGGGCAACAGCGAACGGGTGAAAGTGTCTACTTCCTTTGGTACCATAATTTTTGACGGTAGGACCACAACTTTTAATGTTTTGAAAGAGATTTAGGTCGAATGTTAGAAACATAAATTATTAATAACTTAAAAATAATTAAGTTTAAATATGTGAAAATTATATGAATAAATTTGTTATAAAACTCTTTCATAAAAGTATACATATACCACTTTTAAATATAAAAAAATATAGAAAAAATAAAAATTAAAGTTGTATTTTAAAAATTATATTATTTTTCAAAACGTTAAGAATTATGAGACTGAAAAGATTAAAAGCTAAAGTAGCGCGGGTATACAAAAGTCTAAAACAAGCAGGTTTCATTTCACCCCCATCAAATTCCACTGCTATACTTTCGTTTACTCGCTCCTTTTTCTTTTGACCACCTTTGCTTTCCTTGCTGTATTTTTTTTCCTTTTTCCAATCCCTTCGGACCGTTTGCCTCTCGCTTCCTCCGTGGCAAACAGACAGAAAGCCTCGAGCTTGGGACAGCACTCCCTGCAGCTCGTAGAGAAATGTAAAATTGCTAATGATGTCGATCATTCGCTGTCATTACATCAAGGACAAATGTGACCAAGTATGATGATTTTTTTTCAGCTCGACTAGTGAGTACTACTAAGTACCTTGGGAAGATATGACAATCCGTTTGCTCATTTCATTTTTGTTTTCAAATTTAATTAGTTGGACGAAAACAGAAACGAGAAAATCCGAATCGAAATACGGGTTCAAGATAGTCGAAATACGAAAATAGATATATTAAAATAGAAAAATATCGGTAACAGACAGAAAATAATAATTCAAATCGAAACGATAATAACATTGAGTTGTATAGCTAAATAGAGTTAAACAAGTTTTAATTATTAAATATAGTCTTAAATAATAACATAAATAACTTAGACAGTGAATTACAATGCAATTAGAAATAAAAATCGTAATCACTTGGTTTTTGACCATGACTATATAAAGTGTTGTTCATCTAATCAATAAGATTAAATTTCAGAACTTCAGATAGATATGTTTAAATTGAGTTTGATTGATAAAATCTTTCTATCTCAGATTTTAATTCTATTACAGGTGTAATAAAACGAAAAAATACAGAAAATTACCGAAAAAAGTAAATTCGAAATCGGTTGGAAAACGCCCATTCTACTTCTGTTTCTGTTTTAATAACTCTGATCCCATTTTTATTCTGGTCTCATCTAAATTTTGATCACATCGAAAATAGGGGGAAGAAAATGGTTTCGAACCGACATGGGAAGAAAATGGTTTCGAACCGACATGGAAGGGGAATTTACCATCCTATTTTTGATCACGAAGTACTCCTAACGAAGTCCGTTAGCTGGGCACAACTTCTCTGGGAGGTTAGAAATGCAGCTTGTAAACCCGCCCGCCAAAACAGCAGTGCTGTACGAGTAGGTGCACTTGTCCTGCTTCATATTAAATGCTCGTATTTTAACTGCCGACCAACCAGTGCACCAACATGAGAACATGGTTAGGAGGGTGAAGCCAAAAATTTCTTCCAAACAAAGTATTAAGTTGCATAAATCAACTAAATTGATTTTAAAAGTTTAAATTGATAAATTTTTTTGGATAATTTACTTATACTCTAATACTTTCTCTCGTATGCAGCTCTCGACAGTGCAAATGTAGAATAGAAGTGAGCTACAATTTATTTTAATAAATCGTGTCTGTCACATAAGTGCAAATGTAAAATAAAAATGGAGCTATAATTTATTTTAATAAATTGTGTCAGCCAAAATTTAAACTCAAAACCTCTAACTTTGATACTATATTGAGTTACATTCAACAACAGTTAATTTTAAAAACGATGAGTAATTCATTTATTGGAACAGAGAGAATCACCTATGCAAATGTTTGTCCTTGCGAATTTATAAAGCTGTTTTTACTTCGAGAAATGAACCCCCGGGTCTCTCTTTGCCGGTCGACTGACGCACGAGATGGACGCGGAGCAAGATGAACAAACTACACAAGCATCCAAGCAGCCCTCTGATGACTGAGCTCCAAGTACTGCTGGCTGCTGTACCGTGTCGTTGAGCTGCACTCATCATCCTGCTTTTTTCCTTAAACCACCATTTTCCTCCTCGCTCGTACTGTACCAGTGCCGCTTCTTTATTTTCCTCTCCTGCGGCCCCTCTGCGTACCTCGGCGACCATCAAAACCCACACGAGAGACAGAGAGAGAGAGAGAGAGAGAGAAAGAGAGAGAGAGAGGAGGAAGAGGAGGGAGAGGACTGAGTGCGGCAAAAACAAAAGGCGGCGAAAGTTGGAGCGGGAGACCCAAGGCAGTCGCTGGGGACTGGGGAGAGAGCTTTGCTTTTCGCTCTGTGGCGCCGGCCGGGCGCTCTCCTTTGCTGTTTGCTCTGTGGCGCCGGCCGGGCAAGCCGACCGGGCCGCGCGCGCCGCCCTCGCCTATCTCGGTCTCCGCGCTCGCTCGGCCTCTTCCTCTCCCTCCGCTTCTTGCCCTCTGTCGCATTGCACTTGTTGCGCCTCGCCTTGAGCTGGGATATCCCTTGAGCTGAGGGGCCTCTCGGTTTCTCCCTGGCCGCCGTCCTTGGCATCTTTCCGGTTGGCTCTGTGCTGTCCTGTCTTGCTTCGCCGGCCTGCCCGTCTTGCGCATTGCCCGTGTTCACCCGTCGGGTTGGTCCGGGTTCCGTTCTCCCTCCCGTCGTCTCCGCCGTGCTTCTTCTCGTTGATGAGGCGGCGGCGGCGGCGGGTATTGCTGTGAGTGTGAGTGAGACGAAAGACAAGGGGTGGAACCAGGGCGTGGCGGCTAGGTGTCGGCGGCATTGTGTGCATGGAGGAGGCGGAGGGCTCGTGCTCGGCGGCGGCGGCCGCTCCAGCTCCTGCCGCGGGGGCACAGCAACAACAGCAGCAGATACGGGTGGTGCGCTGCCCCAAGTGCGACAAGCTCCTGCCGGAGCTGCCCAACTACTCCGTCTACGTCTGCGGCGGGTGCGGCGCCACGCTCCAAGGTCTCGCCTTTTCCTCCTCCCCTCTCCTGTCGTCTTGCTTTTGCTCTGCTCTGCTCTGTTGGTGTTGCGCATCTACTAATCCCTTGTGTTTATGGAGTAAGCATCAATCGTTAGCTCGCAACGACAGAATCTCTTGCTAATTTTTTTTTCCGGACAGAACGACATTGTTAATCTGTCAAATGGGTTCGTGGGAACTGCTTCTGCTGGGTTGGGCGGTTTCCTGGGACGCGGATCACGGATGTGACCAGCTCATTTCGTCGTCTTTCGAGCTTCCAAAGATTCCATTTTTAGTTGCATTGTTGTCTGCGTTTTGACCAATTTGTGGATTTTTACTTGCTAGCTTGTCCTTGGTTCTTTTGCTGTTCCTTTCGATATGTATACTCCGAAGTTTCAGTCTCTTTTGTTACCCTTCCGTGGGTGCAAATATAAGAGGTTAATGTTTGATCGCCGAATCCTAAACAAAACCTTCACGTTGGTTACACATCTTGACATTTTTTTTTTGTGTTGACAGCTTTTATTTTCGTCGTGGAGAAACTAACTATCAATTCTTGGAATTCATTTTCGGTCTTGTGGTTTCCAAGTTGCAAAGGCTGAACTGAATTGCATTTTCTAGTCTTCCCGTAGCTCAATTTGTCTATTTCCTGCATTATTATACAACTGAGATAATGGTTGGCACCTGTGCTGTTGAATGGTCCACTTCTTGTTTGTTTGAGTCGTGAGCCATCGTAATAGTTGGACCAATAATTTGAACCAGCTCACAAGTCACGTCTGGTTTTATGCTCTAGTACTTTGTTTGCCTGCTATCTTACTAATTTAGTTGAGTACCAAAATAAGTTGCCTTGTCTGCTTATCTATGTTCGCCTTCCGCAAACGGGATCTTGCAGTGTTGTTGGACAAAAAAATGTTGAATCCCTGATTATTTGCACACTTTTCAAGAATCTCGAATCGTCGTTCTTGTTTCTGAATGTTTCTTCCCTTGTAAATCTCTCTTTTTTTTTATCTTTCTTCAATTTCGTCCTATCTGATGTTGGCAATCATATTTTGTCCCCCTGAACATTTTTTTGCAGCAAAGAGCTCAGCATCTGATACTTCTTCAGAAAAGTCTGATGGGGAACATGTGAAGTACCTTGAAGTGCTTGAAAGTTTACCAGATAAGAAAGGAACAACATCTGAATCTAGTTCAGTCCGTGAAGCTGACATGAGCAAAGTTGAAGCTAAGTTCGAAGAGAGATTTGCACCGTACAGAATGGCAGTCGCACCAAGCTCTGTGAAGCTTGAACCTGCTCTTAAGGATGACAGCAGAGAAGTTCGGGAGGCAAAGTACCGTCGAATTCGTCATGAAGACAAAGGCGAAGCAAAGCTGCCACCTAGGGTAAGAGATAGATCTCCTAGGTCAGTGGTGAACAGCATCTCCTCAAATGCTTACCCTGGAGAAGGCTCATCTGAGTATGATACGAAATCTGGATTCAGACGGGCTAATGGTGAGCATGCTGACAGGAGGAACTCGGATAGTCCTAGCAGAGTCAATGGCCTTGCGAAAGATCACTCGGAGCTTTTGCGGGTTCTTGATGAGTTGAGAGACCAGCTACAGAGGTCCTGTGAGATTTCTGAGAAGCCAAGCCGTAGTGCTTCCACCAGTAGAGCTGCGGATGCTACAAGTTCACATAATCCTCATGAGCGGCTGAGTCGGTTGCGGTATGGTTCACCTCAGTTGCAACGGAATGGTTCTCAGCGCTCACCATCCTTGAATGGACATACACCTGCTGTTCCTCATGCTCATCCTTCAGTTCCCCTGCAGCAAGACCTTCATGGATATGGGGAACCTGGCATACACATGGGTGCTCCTAGCTATCCTGTTGGGCCGTATCCATGGAGAAACTTCGATAATTATCTCCATGGACAGTACGATCCTGATCCTCTGATCTCGTATCATCATGATGGCTTCTACCATCAGCCTGCTTGCTCTTGCCTGCATTGTTACCACCGTGAATTCTTACCTGTTCATGGAGCTCCACTTGGTTTCAACCATCACAGGCCACCATATGTTATGAACAATTCTAGCTTGTATCCTGTGGAAGGTCCAGTGATGTTTGGTGCACAGAATTACAATTCAAGAGGTATCAATGCTGCTTTGATGCGACGTAATCACATGAGGGCCGCCCTGAGTAAAAAACCTGCACAAACATGTGAACCGATTGCCAATGCTGCCCCATTTACCATATGCTACAACTGCTATGAAGTGCTGCAGCTTCCCAAAAAGTCTTACATACTGGAGAAAGATGAGTACAAGCTGCGCTGTGGTTCCTGCTTACATGCTATTGTGGTCAAGCTTGATGGAAGCAGGCTTTATGTTTCAGCTCCTACACCAGATTCACACGTGTCTCCTGGAGATCGCTCCAACAATGGCCAGGCAAGCAATGGACACACCGCTGATGCGAGACTATTTCCATCTTATAGTTTTTCTGTAGGTAGTCATTGCTCGCATGAAAAAGATCTGCCCTCAAATTCAAGTGAAGCGGACAAAATGCAAAGCCTATCATCAGCTTCCAGCATTTCTGAGGATAAAAGCAGCCCTGCAAGACCCAATTCGCGGAAGCACTCATCTGGTTCCAGGGACCTTCATCCTGAGTCTCAAGTTGCGACACGTGTTCCAAGTTTACATCTTCGTGATCATTTTGAATATTCTCCATTGGAGAGGGTGGTTGATGGGTCAGGAAAGGGAAGCAGAAGTACGCGGTCTGAACATGAAAAAGGTGTGTTAACTGAAAGTTTCAAGCCAAACACGGTAAAGGATGTACCTGTTGCAAGTGTGTTGGACTTGTCAGATGATGATGAATATGATGACCCCGAATACAATCAAGATTCTGGTGATGCGTCAAAGTACGTTGACCATCCGAGGGCCACAAAATCGGGTGATTCTTTCTTCAGCAACCTGATAAAGAAGAGCTTTAAAATCAATGGTGGATTGGGCAATGGCAGAGCTAAGGTTTTCATCAATGGCTATCCTATATCTGATCGTGCTATCAGGAAGGCTGAGAAGATAGCTGGGCCAATATATCCTGCTGAATACTGGTATAAATGCTTGTCCTGAATACTTTCACTTCTAGTACATATTTTCTACTGATGGTCCAGAAATATAAGCATTTGCTGCCATAGTACATGACATTTTATCTTATATCCTGTAGGTATGACTACCGTGCTGGATTCTGGGGTGTTATGGGACAGCCCTGTCTTGGCATGATACCTGTAAGTGAATCTTATACTTGATTTGGTGTATTGTTGTATTGTACCCATCATTGTTTGTATCTTGGCCAGAGATTTTAACCAAATCTCTTTGCTGTAGCCATATATTCCAGAATTCAATTACCCTATGCCCAAAAATTGTGCTGGTGGAAACACCGGTGTATTCATCAACGGGAGAGAACTTCACCAGAAGGATTTGGATCTACTTGTGGGTCGTGGACTTTCGGATTCTCCTGGTAGATCATACAGAGTGGAGATTTCTGGCAAAGTGTCTGACGAAGTATCTGGGGAAGAGCTTTATTGCCTTGGCAAACTTGCTCCAACGTAAGCAACTTAAATTTTTTTCAGTTCCTTTAGCATAGTATTTTTTCAATTCCTTTAGCAAAGTATTTTCCTGCATTTAGCAAATGTTAAATACTCTTTGCAGCTTTACATTGCATTATTCATACCAATAAACAAATACAGATATACATCCTTTATTGTGAAAAAGGCCCAAAGTGGCGAATTAGTGTGCATAATCTTTTTGCACTTTTAACTCACTTTCCTTACTCGAAAGCAGCAATTAACTTCATTTTTTTTGTTGTTGATCACTAAACAGGGTGGAGAAAATGAAACGTGGTTTCGGCATGCGCACCCCAAGAATCATCCAGTGACGCTGAAAGTAGGCGGCTGTTGTGTTGTTCATCGGGATTTTGGGAAGCTTCGTCATGTTCCCCTTCTGAAGATATAGCATTTTGCATCTTTGCTTGCCTGCCTGTTGTGTTGGCCTTAGCTATGGTTGGATGACCCTGATTATTTTGTTTTAAGGAAGTGTGCTCGAGTGCTCCTTTTGATGTAACGTAATTTTGCTGGCTCGCCGGCTGCTGTATGTGAACCTGTGGGAGCTTTGCAAGTTGCAATACAAGTTTCAGTGCTTTTGTAAAGCTGTCTCTGATTCTCGCCATGGCTTTGTTAGTGTAATGAAGGGAAGAGCGATGCCGCCGCCTCTTAACGGCCTGTGCTGCCCGCGGCGACATCCATTGCTGGCGCGGGTCCTGCCAGCGTACCCGGTCGCCGGCGACTCGTTCTAAGACAAACTCCGGTGACGCAGAAGTGCAGAACAAAGTGTGTCCTCGGCCGAAACGGGCCTAATTAGAATGCATTTAGTGGGCCCAAATGGTTTGGCCCAGAAACGCCAGCTCAACGGCCCGATCCAAACATCCGTGAAACCGTAGCCCTAGTATATAACTTCACTGGCGTGCCTCCAACTCGAGCCCTCCCGCACCTGCGCCGCCGCCGCTCCCGCTTCGCAGTTCGCAGCTCGCCGCCGCCGCGGACCCCTCCGACCCTTCGCCTGGATGGTACGCGGCTTCTTCCCTTCCTGCCGTTCCTCTCTGTGACGAAGTCATGTAGCCTTGCGTATTTGTCTTGCGCGGATCTGTGGCCTGAGCTCCGGCGTTCGTTGGCCACATCAAATGAATTATCGCGTGTCATTGTTCGGAGGGTCAGTAGTTCTGGATGCTTTTTTTGGGCATCTTTCTTGCTACATCGTACTTTTCTGCGCGCACTTAGGCTCTGTTTCTGCTGCAACTCGATGAAGTGATGTGTTAGGAATAGAGGTATGAACTATAGTTGGGATTGGGATGTGATGTGCCGTTTCGCATGTCTCTTATAGACTGTTGTCAGGCCACACAGTTCTGCAATTCTCATGACTAGTGAGGTTAAATACACCTGGAGATAAGAAATGTTAGCTCAAGGTTGCTAGTTTGTTGTGCGATTAAGTGGGTCTGAGGTAGTCTTTGCAACCCCTAGTTTTGCTGGTGATCTAATGGTAATGAACACTTGGTGTCTCTTGAAGACTACTCCCTCCGTTTTTAAATTAATGTCGCTGTTGACTTCTACAGTCAACTTTGACCATTAGTCTTATTCAAAAAATTTACAAATTTGCTCGAATGTGTAAAATTTTAAGTTGTGATTCAAATAACTCAAATGATAAATCAAATTATATCAAAATATATGAAATTTATCAAAAAAATTTGAATAAGATGAATGGTCAAAGTTAAATTTAAAATTCAACGGTGACATCAATTAAAGAACGAAGGGAGTATGTTACCATGAGTAACCACCCTGACAAATGCAAGTTGGTAGGATAGTGGTTTGAGACTCTTTCCTTTTTCAAGTACTTGTCAATATTGACTTTACACAGTCTGTGCAATGTCAAAATTGTCAAGTATTTGTGAAAGTTCAAAGTACTTTGACCGGTTATTGGGAGCATTTATATACTCCCTCCGTCCATTATTCATGTTTGGCAAATATGCACATGAATCATGGATGGAGGGAGTATGTGATTTTTGTTCTTACATTTGCTCACTCCTATGCTCATCCATCAATCTAGGTTCTTTTATCATGTTATACCAGCTGATGTAATCTTTTGATGTTGCAAATATGTAAACAGTGTGTTGGTCATGAATTTGTGTTAGTACTTCATAACTACAATTTACTATACCTGTTATGGATCAACTTTAATAAGAAGCTGCTGATTTGTTGTTTGCAATGCCTATGTAGACGAAGCGCACCAAGAAGGCCGGAATCGTCGGCAAGTATGGTACGGTCTTTAAAATGAAACATATTAACCTGTCTTTGTCTTTGAAATAATTCTGAAGCTGAACTACGGAAATTACAACGTTGCAGGAACCAGGTATGGTGCTAGCTTGCGTAAGCAGATCAAGAAGATGGAGGTGTCTCAGCACTCCAAGTACTTCTGCGAGTTTTGTGGGAAGGTAATCTTCTGTTTGATCTGTTCATTAGACTGGTTTCTTTTGTCTTACTGCCTCTGGCTGTTGTTAGAGCCCTTTAGTGCCTGCGTATATTAATATGCACTGTACTCCCTCCGGTTCACAAAGTAAGTCGTTTTGAACAATGACATGGTGTCCAAAACATTACTTTGACCTCTATTTTCTATAAAAATATTTATTAAAAATAACATATTTATATTTTTATGAAAGTACTTATCAAGACAAATCTAATCATATAATTTTTATATTCCTAAACTTAACAAGGTAAAATTTACTTGTAATTTATATTCCCAATGTTTGATCAAAACATTGTCCAAAACGACCTATTTTTTGAATCGGAGGGAGTACTTGCTAAGTGATTTGAGCACATGAAAGCAAGCTTACATTCTTTTTTGTTAACTTACATGGGAATGTTTGGTAAGATGTTTTAGCATATCTCGACCATTTTCTTCTAATAATAGAAAGTACGACATTTTGCCTAACTCCTTTTGCTGTGTTTTCTCGCCAGTTTGCAGTGAAGAGGAAAGCGGTTGGAATCTGGGGATGCAAGGACTGCGGGAAGGTCAAGGCTGGTGGTGCATATACCATGAAGTATTTCCTTGAAAGCTTTCTTCTTTACTTCTAGAACAACCGTACATTGCTCCAAACCTCACTATTCTGTTATGTGCATTTGCAGCACTGCTAGTGCGGTCACTGTCAGGAGCACAATCCGTCGTTTGAGGGAGCAGACTGAGGCGTGATTGAAGCTCTTTTCATTAGGAGTCCGTGGGTTTTGTTGTTCTTAATTGACGCTGGAGAATTGACTAGTGATCATCTTGTGATCCTACATTCCAGCAGTACTATTTTGTTGAATTCCATGATTGCACTTGGTTTCCTTTCAGTTTTTATGTGATTGTTCTTGCATCTGTATCCAAAGATAACTACTAGGCGTTTGTGATTGTCAACGTCGTCTCGTTTTAGGGGTTCTGCTATTTGAGCAACGATAGAACTGGAAATCAATGGCAACATTGGCAAGCAGCATGTCTTGCTGTCAGGTGCGCTTTGGCAATCAAGTGCAATAATCTGTCGGTGAAGCCGTTAACGGAGGAGAAAGCGACTGATGGAACACCTTGGAATTTTAAAAGCATCTTGACCGTTTACGCAGCTGGTAGTATTGACAGCGGCCTGACATGTGCTTACGGTAAACGCAAAGCCCGTAGGCTGGTGTGGCGTGTCCCGTTTAAGCACGGCATGCCGGCCCGGCTCAAAATTAATCGTGCTCGGCCTTTTCTGTGTTGGGCCGCTCTAGCCAGACGTGGTAGTAGCCCACTAGCACTCCAACCCCGACGGCCCATTAAGTGAGCGGCCCCATTGACTACATTTCACTTAAAAAAAAAGTCCTATTTCGGTCATTCAAATTTTTTTCAGCTGTACGAATTTGTTCTTCAGCTACAAAATCGGATACTTGCCGTCCTCCAACTTTTAAACCTATTCATTTTTTTGTCTCTGGGCGGATTTCGCCGACCGTTTTGGCTGACGTGACGTTCACACGGCGGTTTCGTCGGACGTGGCAGCGTGACGTGAGGTTTTCGCTGACGTAGACATTCAATTTAGCCTGATGTTATTCTAAATTAGAAAACAAATACTTAACAACCTCAAAAAATTATAAAACTTTGCAAAAGTTTAAATCATTTTACAGGGAACAAATTTTGTATTAGGACCAATTTAAAATTCGAAACACATTTTATTTTAAAAATTTAGAAATAAAAATAATTATAAAAAATAATCTAGACCTCTGAAACCACTGGATAAAATTTTATTTTATTTTCTAAATTCATATAATTTCAAGTATTTTCATTGTTTCACATATATTTTCTTTAGAAATTTAAAAATTTCATATTTTGAACTTAAATTCAAATTCAAAATTCAAACACGGAGCTGAGTTCTGTTATAAGTCTATTTTTCGAATTTTATAAAAAGAAAGCTGTTTCGAATTTCAAGATGAATTCAAAACAAAAGTTGTTCCTCGGTAAGAGATATATCATCCTAGAAAGTTTCAAATTCATCCAAGGTTCAGAATATTTTGAGGCAAAATGTTTCGAACTCTGATTTATTTCTACAAACGTGTGATGATTGCCGTCTCGCCTTCAGAAGGTGTTCAACAAAACGGGGATTGCATTCTTGTCGCGGGCAAAGCCTCAAAGGCCACCAATGCATGCAAGATGCAGCAACCACCCTTGTCTGCGCGGATTATTTTTTTATTCTCGAACTCGGATGAATTTGAAACTTTCTAGGATGATAAATCTATTTCTGAGAAACAAATTTTGTTTTGGACTTGTGACACTCTCAAATTTGACCAAAAACCAAAATCCTCTTAAGAACCTTGGTAGCAATTTTTCTTCCTTTATTTAAAAGAAAAACTACATATAAGAGTGAATATTGAGAAAATGGAAATTTCTAAGTTTAAAATTAACTTGACAAGTGTTTGTTTTTCTCGAGTTGAATTTGTTCGAATTTATCCGAATTCTTTTTCGATCCTTTTGAAGTTGTTCTTTTTGAAAATTTGAATATATTCTTTTCCCGCCAAACAGATTGGGCCACTTCACCATTCCCTCTCCACTCGGCCCAGCCCATGACCTCCCAAAGCCAAAAAAAAGAAGACAAAAGAGGCCACCGCTGGGCCGGCGTCCCAGCCCAGCAGCACCGGCCCGATCGGGGGTCTTCTTCCCCCTGCGCCGTGCCAGGGTGGACGCCACGGCCGCCAC